>JAESVK010000050.1:3828232-3884042 GCA_017140935.1 Hamamelis virginiana | reverse complement strand
GGGGGGTGGGGTGTTTGTTTGGGCTAGGTAAGGACGAAGCTAAGCATGGTGATCGAGGGGATAGCAGCCTCCCCTTGATTTGAGGGGATTGGGTTGAGATGGGTAAAGACGAAGCTAGCCATGGTGAACGAAGGGGGATAGCTGCCTCCCCTTGATATATTTTAAGTTCTATATCTTAACTTTATAAAATTTTGAATTCGCTCCCAAAAATATTTTTTCCATCTTTATTTTACTTTTCTATCCTTTTTTAGATTTTATTTTATTTTTTTATTTTCCCCTCCCTATAAAAATACTAACGCCACTCCCAATAATTCATTTTCCTTATTGTACCTCTTGATGCCTCTCTCTCTTCCTTCATCGGAAAATTGACCAATCAATCATCTTACTCATTATAAAAGCGTTTTCAATTTTTTGAATTGAGATAAAATACTAACAATTAACTAAAATTCGTACTGTCTGAACTAAATTTCTGACTTCAAACCTGAGTTTTGGTTCAAGACTCTTGATCATTAGCTAGCATTATAGTATATATTCTAAATTTCTATTGCTTTATTTGATATTCTTCTATAGTACTAAAAAATCCTATTCCAATTATATGTGAATATATAGGTTATTTACTGTTGATTTGACTACCCTTTTTGGTATGAAAGAAAGTATGCCAAGAAGGCCAGCACCTAAAACCATAGGAATCACTTTGTAACAAAAAAAATCTACAAAAGGATTGAAGTATAAATAGACAAAATTTAAAGGGAATAAAAGATACTTTTTAAAAAAGAGAAAAAGAAAAAACGTTTCGTGTCAAAAATAAAGGGTTGATGGGCCTTTCACTGAAATCGTGGAAAGGTAGGAGTGTAAGACCAAATAGTATTATGTGGGCCAAGAATGGCAATATAGTGCATGGGCCTTGTTATTGCAATCCCTCCCAACTATTAGCCCACCCCAATAATTTGTGATTTTTACTGTTTTATGAAAAAATACATTGTTTTTAACAAAACTAGCTTCGTTATCCACTAGAAAACATCATTCTGAACAACTTTTTAGAAGAAAATTTTTCCAAAATCTATTATTTAAGTAGACTTTTTGACCATTTATCATTTTTACAGAATATTTTGTAAAAAATGCCAAAAAGTCTACTTAAATGATAGATTTTGGAAAAACTTTCTTATACAAAGTTGTTCAAAATGATGTATTCTAGTGGATCACGTAGCTACAATGTATTTTTTCATAAAACGGTAAAAAATCACAAATGGTTGAGGTTACCTAATAGTTTGGAGAGGTTGCAATAACTAGGCCCATATTGCATTAATTGGGTAACTTGGCCCACCCTTTCCTTGTGGGAGTAATTGGGCTTGGATAAGCCCGCCCATAAAAGGATACCAAAGTACTTCAAGGGATATTGCAAACCCAACCAACTTTAAGCATGCCCTTAAATGATTTTTTTATTTAGGACAAGTATAAATTTAAAATACCTAATAAATCATAAGTGATTTTGTTAAGTTCACCCCAATATCAACCATCATCCCCTCCAAAGCTCCATCTCCTCATTCATTAAAAACCCTAATCCTCATTTAAACTCTACAAGCCCACATTCTCTTGTTAAATCTTATACATATTCATTTTTCTTTTTCTCATCATTCTTTATTCTCTTTTTTCATTCTCTTTTGCCATCCCATGCAAACCCACATTCTCCATCAAAGATTCGTTGCTTAAATTTAATGATTTAAATATTTTTTATTCTCTTTACAACCATAGACATATATGATGGAGCTTAATGAAGCAACCAATAGTGATGAGCTAAGTGTTTTGAAGCTATAATGATATTTTTTTATTTTTTGTAAAATCCAATGGTGTTAGATTACACAGAACCTAACATTCTATATTTATTGCGTAGAAGACGACCTAGCAATTTTTGAATGTTAGATTTTTTCCAACCTAACAAAATGTTGTGTTTGCTGCATAGAAGATGACCTTATATTTCTTAGATGTTAGGTTGATTGTAACTTAACAAACACGTTGATATTTTATCCCATATATAAACGTAGTAGAGTGCGGATGGTAAAACTTGGACCGGGTTAACATTTGCCTTTTGAAAACATAAAATAAGGGGTATGGAAAAATCCATGATTGGGGTTGCAATATCCAAGTAATTATAGTAATTGGGCTTGGGTAGGCCGGCCCAGAGAAAAGGACACCAAAGGCTTTCAAGTTTCAATATCCGCAACTCTGTTTATGCCTTTATGGTGCAGCTAGGGACTAGGGTTAGGGTTTACTAAGAACTGAACAAGTAAGGCTTACGCGTCCTCTTCTATATAAACCAAGTGCTGAAAACAACTCAAACCCTAACCATCTCTCGCCGCCCTTCGAGCAGAGATATCTACCATTTCTTCGTCTCTTCTCTTCATTTGGTTCTGTTTGTTTCCATTGAAAATGTCACCATTCCTAGAATTTGGCAAATTTCCCGGGAATTATTTTCCATGGAAACAAGCGGAGCGTGAATGATATAGGGAGTATATGTTATTCTTAAGAATATGGAGGACAGGGTTCTTGCGAATCTCATGACATCTAGGTACTGAAACGTCTCAGAGAGGCGTTTAAAGCCCTAACTCGATGAAATTTATTGTTACAATCTATTTATTTCTCATTTTTGTTCAAAGTAGTTAAAAGATTTCAAGGTTATGTCATTCATTTTAAATATTCTTTATTGATTACTCACAAACACACACAACACATTTATATAGCATGCATATAATTTCCGCTATTTATACTGAATAGAATTGAAGGAAGGGTTGGTTGCGATGATTATAAAAAATTCCTCGTTCTGAAAGCTATTGCCATGGCATGACAGACGCCTTTACACCCATAGAATATGAGCACCACCCAGTAAATTTCTTATTTCGATATATACTCTTTTACATTTTATTGTTAATAGCTCATGCCGTTTGTTGCATCTCAACAACACTATAATAGGATTACACGTAGTGATATTTGATCTGTGAAAAGGATGAGAACTTTTCTTGTTGGCTTATTTCATATATAATGCTCGACACCATTATGTAATGCTTGACACCATGAAATGGCTTTTCCTTACATAAAATTGTCATTTCATTTATCTGTTGTGTGACCTCTGAATACTTATTTTGTGCATTTAATTTTATAGTTGAAAAATTCGAAAATATGTCTAGAATATAGCTGGAAATATTTTGGCATTTCAGCGACTTTAGTTTCAGGGGTTGGTGGTACCTATCAAGGCGAATAACTTTTCCTAAAATCACTTTTGGAGTTCGAAATTCCACTTGATCCGAAGTGATGGTGATAATCATCAGCTTTTATATGGAAATTTTGATACGGCAAGAGTTTGTTTGTACATAACATTAAAGAGATGGGTGAATTGATTGTTCTCCAAAAGTGATTTAGCCAAACCTAATGCAAATAGGACGCAAGTGACTATAGTGGACAACTATGGCTTGGATTCTTCTATAGCTTGATTCTCTCTTGCTTGAAGCTATTGAAGAATCCAAACCCAGGCATCTCCAATCATTTACTCTTACTTTTACTTAAATTGAGTATAAATTTGTGCAGAAAGCTTGATTTGACATGGAGCATTCCAATCCTTTACTCACATTTTTTACTTAGGCACCGTTTGGATTTGCTTTTTATAAGTATTTATTTCCTTATTTGCTTTTTAAAATTTTTGCAATATTTAATTTTTTAATAAAAAATTAGTAATATTTTTTTATTTTTTCAAATTAGCAAGATATGTTTTCTTAACAAAAATGCAAAAAAAATAAAATAAATTGAAAGGTAATGTTTGATTTTTTAACAAAAAATCATATATTGCTTATAGTAGAAAAGCAATAAAGCAAACAAGTACTTTTAAAAAGTTAAACCAAACGGTGCCTTAATTTTTTTTTTAAAATTTCTCTTTTTGATCCCTCATTATATTATTTTTATAGTAATTCTGCCTCCCAAGATTTCATTTCCTTCTCCCATCCAGCCACCGTCTCCCATTATTTCTCTACCCCAATATAGAGAGAGACATTCTAGCGGAAGAGAGAATCAATCCTATTATATTCTTGAGAGAGAGAGAGAGTGAGTGAGAGATTTTGGGATTTACTCAAATATTCGAGTCAAGCTCAATTTGGGTAAAGAGTTGAGTAAATCTCAATTTGGTATATGTTTCAGTAAAGGATTGGAGGAGATTTTTAATCCTTTTTCACTCAAATTTGAATTTGAGGAAGAGTTTGAGTAATGATTGGAGATGCCCTTAATCCCACATATATTTTTTTTCTTAAAAGTGTTTTATAACGGTGTCAAGTTTTGGGTCCCTAACCTTTTCCTTATAAGGGGAAAAGAGATACCACCTAGGCTACAAGGCTAATGGAAGTATGGCTGGGAATAAGGGATTGAGGACATTGATTTAGTGCATATTTATGCACGTTCATGGAGCTCAATAATCATTCTCAATGCCATTGTAGTCTAATGATATTGAGAACATTGTTTAAGTGCATTTTTATGCACATGCAAGTTCATGGAACTCAATAATCATTCTCAATGGCCTTGTAGTCTAATGGTATCTCTCCTCCTCTTGTAAGGGGAAGATTATGGGTTCGAGTTCAATGCTCTTTTGCTTTCTTTTTTGTGTTTTTTTTTTTTTTTTTTTTAAATATGGCTAAATTGATGTTCTTACACTATACTCAAAAAAATCATTTAGCAGAAAAAGAAATCAAGACATTTGTGTTCTTTGGAATTGGTCATGTAATGAATATTTTGTCATGTTTGGGTTTACTTTTCAATTTTTTTTTTTATTTTTTTTTTAAATTTTTTGATTGATACAGTGATTGTACAGAGATTGATGGTTTTCCTATTTGAAGGATAGACATGATCAATTTTAACCACATTAGGCTGATGGTGTTAGGATTAAAAAACAAACGATGTGTGTATTAGTGTTGTACATATCTTTATAATGTCATATCTAGTTTTCAGTTTATTTGAAAATGCTGAGCTTTAGAGTAAAAAACAAATGATGTTGTGTATTAGTGGTGTCACATTTGTGTGATGGATCCTTGTAAGAGTAGCCTGTCAAATTGTTGTGCTGTACCATAATTTTGTAGGATGGTACAATCGTTCTCTCTCTCCCTCCCTCCACTTCTCTCTCTCTCTCTCTCTCTCTCTCTCTCTCTCTCTCATTGCATGAAAGTGGATTTGTAAATTGTTGATCTGATTTTGACAGGGTTGCAATTTTGATCATATGAGGCTGGCATTAAATCTAAACCAAATCATTAAAGTGTACCTAATGGCATTGTAAGGGGAAACTAGGAAAGTTGGTACCTTTTACCTTAGAGGCTTAGAAAAGTAAGGTCCTGTTGATAGCCATGGTGGGTTTGCTTTGGTATGGGTTATGTTTGTTGGGGTTTGAAGGAGTTGGTTTTGTGATTCACAAGGCATTTACTTCTATTGCATTGTGCTTTTGCCACTCCTAAAATTTATCTAGGTGGTGTTTAAAGCCCTAATTTAACAGAACAACAATTCTAGAGGTTAGGGTTACGCACGCCTCCATATCATTTCAAATTTCTTTGGAATATTTCAATACTTTCATTATCAAGATCCTTTCTTGCTGTTGTTTTTTGAGTTATGCAATCCCTACCCTTTCAGTTTGTATATTCAAATTATGCCCTTATTATGTTTTCTTGTTTTGTGATGGACAACTTGTTTTGACCTGTGCCAAGCTTGGTTGAAGACCTGTTTGCGTATTGTTTTGAGAATAAAGTTTGTCAAATGGCATATGTTTGTTTTGCTAGATGCACAACTATAAAGTTTTCATTCTTTTTTATGTTCAAGGTATAAAACGTTTCATTTTTTTGTTACAACATAAATAAAATGATGTAATGTCTCTCTTTCAGTGTCGGCAATGAGTATAGATTGAAATTTAATATGATTTGTCCTGTTGAAATTTTAGGTCTTTAGTGGACGTGTGATTATATTCTGAAATTTGGTTACGGATTGAAATTCTGAGATCTCGGGGTTGGTACGTGTTGTGATCATTGTTATTAGAAGTCTAAATGCCCTTCTGGTTTGTTGCTGAAAGATTTCAGGTTTCCCCAAACATCAACTCACCACCTATAATAATCTGATGAGGAATTAATTTCTTTTGAATTATGTCCTTATTCACTGTTTTGTTTCCAGAACAAGCTGGGCAACAACTACTGTCGTGATCGAAATTGATGATCTCTTTCTTGTCTTGTATACTTGGATTCTATTGAGAGCTCTTTACTATTCTGGAAAGGATATGTAATATTATTGTCATGTCTTTTAGTATTGATGACATCCAATATGGTCATGCTGCTTTTAGTTTCATCAGGTTCTTTGATTTGCTATGGATACAGTTTGTCTCAATATCTATTGCTCAGCCCTGTCCTTGACATTTGAGACTTTTGATACCATACATGGCTTTAACTTGTTTGAAATTCCTTCATAAATTAGAACGGGTCGTTGGCATTGGTAAATTATATTAGAATGTACCCTGCATTGAGGCAAATGGCTTAACCTTTTTCTCCATAAGTATTTTTATTTTGCATTTTTTGTTTTTCTAAAATTTACTTTTTAATTTTGTTGTTTTTTCTTTGTTAAGAAATCATACATGCGAAATTGAAAAAAGAAAAAAGTAAAAAAAAAGCAACTTCTAATTTTGCTTAGAAGTTAAATATTGCAATTTTTTAAAAAAACGAAAAAACTATTGGGCTAAAACATTTTAAAAGAGAATTTCCAATAAACTGCCCAATAACCAATATCACACTCCAGTGGATACTTGCATAGAAAAATGACTAATTCAATAGTTCAGTAATAAACACAAACACATTGTGAACAATATATCCAAATGACATTCTAACTATCAAGAGGAATCCATGAATAAACAGAAATCATTCCATCATTTTCGATAGTTAATACAATTAATATTCAACACAATAAATCAATCCATAGAACAAAAGATTTACATGGAAATCTTTTCGGAAAAAAACTACGGAAGAAACACAGCAATCACATTGGCATCATGGGTGGCAGTTGCTGCTCCTAGAATTTTTGTTTTTAAAATTTATATCCTACAAATTTTTAAAATTTTGATATTGCCTTCCCTAAAATTTTTTCAACTCCTTCATTTACTTTCTAACCCCTCAACTTTTTCCCCTCCTTATAAAAGTTCTAATCCCAATCCAGCCCTCTCAACCCTCTCAACGCTCTCAAAGGATGGGTTCTTATAGAGGATAATTGTAGATGTGTTGAATTGAAATATGATTTATAAAATATCAGTAAATTATAAAATTTTTAATTTTTTTCTATCTCAAAGATTTCTTGAATTGGAATAAGGTACTGAGGACAAACTAAAAGGCTTCGATTGTATTACTTTTGCGGGAGAATTTTTTTTTTGATACGAGCATATTAAAATACATAGATATTTTGAGCATATGAAAAAACATAGATATTCATTTGTTAATATTAATATTAAAAGATATATTAATATTAAAAGAGATTTTTGACTGGAGTGGATTTCGAATCGCACGCATTTAAGAATAGGTTTAAGTAGCCAACCCCCATCAACCAGAGCACAAGGGTCTAATTAACTTGCTCAAGACAATTAAATTCCAACTTTTCTAAACATTTAATGTAAGAAGAAGTCTGAAACATCTGGTATGCTTGAATCCCAATCCAGAACCTCTGCAGGCTGGGGTTTACAGGGGTTTGTTGGGGATTGAGGAGCCAATAAAACGACTGACGCTGGGTCGTTTAGCTGACAAACGGCACCCCAAATCATTCACGCCGTACCGAGAGCTCTATTTCTGATCATCTAAGCTTGAATCCTTCACTGCTGGACGACCAGAAATTTGAAATTTTTGTTGTTCAATATACTTGTTATTGAACCTTAAGAACACTCATATATAGGATACAGTTGAACATAAAATCAATCTAAAGACAATAACAAGAACATCCTCATTGTTCAGGTAACTTGGCTACTAGTTCATATAATTCCCAAATGCAACAACCAAGAAATCACCCAAAACAAGGAAGCCTCATTCCTAATGTTGGGAGCGGATATAATCAAAATTAGTATTACATTCAACCACCGAATGAAATTGAAAACTCAAATGATATTAATGTCTTCTTTGGAACAAGAAATGCCTTCATACCCTTGCAAATGATTATCACAATGTTTTTAGTCTATCCTCGTCCCACGGTAAAGAACTTGCCACCTGTTTCAATAGATAAAATGTTAGGACACTAATTTTCAAACACAAATCATTTTAGCTCTTTCTAAAAAAAAACCACTCTTGCTGAAGAAGAATCAATGAAGTGTGAAATCCCTATACATCAATTTTCTCTATGCATTTTTACCCTTCTCTCTCTCTCTCTTCCATTATATAATTCAGTTTCTATGATTACATTGCTGTCTACTTCTAGACAATCATCTTTCAATGTAAACTCCGATTCCAAAATGTGAATGAGTTTCAAATACTAACTCTATAGATTTCAAATAATTTAATTTTGCTTTTCCATGAAATACTTAATAGTTCAATATCAAAGGCCGGAAAGTTTAGATTGCAACAGAATCACATAAACATGAAGAGTTAATATGGAAACTTAAGGTGTATTTTATAAACACTCTTGCTGAAGAAGGACTTGTAATGGCATTTCCAGTTAAGTGTGTCATATTGAGGGACTAAAAATAATGTCCAAAACCCACTTGGGATGCATAAGATGATGATCAAATACATTTTTATTCTGACTTTTAGCCCTATGTCCTGCAGAATTGAGATGACAATCATGAAGAACTAAAATCTTAAGGGTGAACATTTTTTCAACAATGAAACTACCAACATAACCAGACTTGAAAAGGAATGATATTGAGCTCCCTTTGTCAAAATCGACACGAAAAAAGAAAAAGAAAAAGAAAAAAGTATCCAAAATGCTAGGTAACTCAAAATAAATAGCCCCCTTTTTATTAAGTTTTCATTCCCACCTAAAAGCCTAACCTTTTAGGTGGAGGGCCCAATAAAGGTATATGAAGCTATAGCAAGCCTTTCATTTAGGCGATGTGGGACAGAGTGGATTTCATTCTTCTACACTCCCCCTCACGTGCAAGCTCGTTTGAGCCTTGTCACGTGGATAACCAATGCTCTGATACCATATTAATTTTCCAATCAAGCCTAAAAGCCTAAGCTTATAGGTGGAGAGCCCAATACAGGTATATGAAGCTAAAACAAGCCTTTCATTTAGGCGATGTGAGACAGAGTGAATTTCATTCTTCTACACTCTCCCTCACGTGCATGCAGGCTCGTTTGGGTCTTGTCACGTGGATAACCAATGTTCTGATACCATGTTAAGTTTTCATTCCCACCTAAAAGCCTAAGCTTGTAGGTGGAGGGCCCAATACAGGTATATGAAGCTATAACAAGTCTTTCATTTAGGCGATGTGGGACAGAGTGGATTTCATTCTTCTACACTTTCAACCTTTAAAATGTCCACATTTAAGCTCACACAAAACACAGGTGTTACCCACTTTCTTGTAGAGTCACTTCAATATAAATATATATATAGGTGTGATGAATATACTTATAAAGAGTTTGACTAGGAGTAATCCTTTTCAAAAATTGCATTACAGACACTCTTATTTACGTTAATAAAAGAGAGTTTTTAAACATGTAGAGCAATAGAGGTAGCATTAGGGACCAATTTATTTCATAGAAATGAAGCTTAGGCACTGAAGAAACAATATATCGAAACAGTTGAGTAATAATGGGGATTGTGAACAGAGTGTGAAATTATTGTAGAAAGCAGTCTGATGTTGATAAAAGTTAAGTGGAAATCTCCTCCTTTGTACCTCTTCTCTATAATCAAAATTTGTTCCCCGTAATAAATTCCAAGGCCTTATCTGTAACTATGAAGAAAAACTTGCATATTTTGTTTTTCAAACTATTGACAACATGAAAAATGGTAACATGAAGGATGAAATCTGCAGTTAAAGTAGGAAATTTGAATAATTTGAAACTTAAGGTTCACATACCTTGATTTTACGTTTAACACCGTCAAGTTTTTTCCCATTGCAGAATCCTTAAGTGAAACAAAGCTTGGAGTATGAGGAATCGCTTCGAAGTTTGATCCGATGCTATACCTCCTCAAATGTTGGAAACTTCTTTTTCCCAAATTATAAGAAACCAGAGTCTTGCTATTAAGTAAAATCAGGATTTCCCCATTGCTAAGCAAACTTATAAGTTGATAAGAATCCCTTGGCCAAATTGTGTGTGCCATTGGAGTTTGAATGACAAACTCTTTAGTCCAAGACTTTTGAACACCATAATCCTTCATTACCCATACATCAAAATGATCAGTAAAAGGAAAATCAGAAAGATATAGACAACCATCCAACACCCCCAAGCTCATCAAATCAATTCTCTTCTTATGATGTGGACCAAGGTCTAGAGGTGGCGGAAACAGCCTGAACCGCTCGGTCCTAAAGTCGAAAGATTGTATAAATTCTAATTTAGAGCAATCATCCATAACCCAATGAAGAGATCCATTCAAAAAAGCATCAGGAGGCAATTTGCCATTGATTCCTGGACTACCCTCAACATTTCTCCAAGCACCCTTAGCACCAATTGTATATACCTTAGTCTCCCAATTAAATGGATATTGAATTGATCTAATAATAAATCGAACCACTTTGTATTCATTAGTCCTGGGACTAAATCCAAGCCTAGAATAGGCAAAACACTCTGAAACAGAATCACTTTCTTCAGCTCGAGGAATTCTCGTGTATTCGCCAGTAATCGGATTGAACACAAAAACTGGTTCATAAGATCGAAGATCACACAAACAAAGCAAGCCATTGCATGAATTTGCTATCACAAAACCTTGTCTCATGAAATCAAAGTTAAATTCACGACGACGGATAATATTACTGCTGCCTTCTTCCATATCAACCAGGAAAAGGCACCTTTTCTTGGGATGAAGCAATATTAAGGATGTGGGTGATCTCCAAAGGTGAGCAGTAGCAAATTTAGAGTTTAGGAGTAGATCAAGCCAGGCTTTACAAACGCACCTACAATTGAAAATACTCTCCAAAGGTAGTCTTGATAGTATATTAAAGAAAATATCACATGGGAGTCTTGATATAATACACTTAATTCTTCTCTGCACTTCTTCTTCTTCTTCTTCTGATTCATTCATCCTCTGCCTTTTCATTGTATATAAAAACCAAAATCCAACTAATAAAAATTGTGTATAAACTAGCAATAGGGTTCTTTTCAATTAACTTCCACCAAAAAAACAAAAGTAAAAAAAACAGAAGAGATGAAAAGAAAAGGCAGTGATTTGAGGTTTGCAAATTTGGAACCTGGATTCGAAGAACATCTGCGGCTCTGCTTTTGGGGGAAAATCGACCCAGTCCACAAGGAAACCTAGTTGGTATCAAATTCCGAAATTTGAGGAAGGCCGAAACCAATATTAATAGATTCACCGGGCATCGCAGGAAGATTAGTTTGAGTCCAATTAGACTTAATTTGATAATAATAATATAAATAATAGGCTGACAAAAATTAGCCAACCCTTGCTGGCCCAAAATCAACCCAATTAAGGTTTGAAAATACAACCGAGACCCAACTCATTTGTTTTTAATTTCACTTACACATATCTTGCTTAGGACCAATCGCAAAATAAATATTGAAAAACTAAGTGTTGGACTATATATCTTCCATGCCAAAAATTAAAATGATCTAAATTTTGATTTGTCAATTTACCAACTTTATGTAAGATGACTTGCTTAGGGCCAAATTGTAAAATAAATTTTAAAAAACTAATTATTGGATTATATACCCTCCATGTCAAAAATTAGAACTAGAACGGTCTAACTGTTGATTTCTCAAAATACCAACAATGTAAAATTGTGATAATTTTTCAAACATTGATAGTTAGATTACTGTCATTCTTGATATGCATAACATTCATAAAAACAGTACTGTACCTCACCATCTTCTCAACCACCAACCAACCACTATATTTGCCTCCCAACAGAAATGCATATATGTATATGTAGGTAAACAATGCAATCTTCTACCAAACACAAGAACATATTGGGAAAAGTCATTGTCTAAAATCAAAACCACATATCTGACTATGCCTAGCCACTTGTAATCAGTCAAGTTTTTACTAAACAAACCAAACACAAAAATAATAAACAGATTACTACTAAGATTAAAGAAAAATTAACAAACTAATTTGAACTTGAAGACTAATTGTTCTATGATTGTCAGCACATAAAAACTCATTAATCCTACTACTTCCATCAGTCAATGTCTTCCTAGTGGGGTTTATAAGGAAGGCATGGAGGAAGAATTCACAAGAGTTGAACCATGAAGGTCATTGCAAAGGCTGGCCCCTTCATGGGTCTTGTTCTCTGCTCTTGGGCTGCTGCCAGCGCTGCTATTAGATAGCGAACCAAATGTGGTCTTTTGTAAGACCCCAGTTGGCGATGATCCTAATCGAGGGCTGCCGTCCCACCCGTCGGTCATGAGATTAAGAACTGATGAGTTCTTGCAGTCTGCTGTGGTGGTGTTATTATTCTTATGCAAAACCTCCCCAAGAGGTCCACCCATGGAAGTTTCCCAAGTGATGGGAATCCAATTTGCTTGCCTATGGTTTTGTTCATTGAGGACACTGCCCACTCCTAATCCCATTTGGATTGGGTCAAGCTCCCGCGATAATCTGAGCGGCGAGAGCGCGACTTTCTCAGTAGTGGGAGATGAAGTTGAAGACAAGAAGTCTGAGGAAGCCATGGGGATTGAAATTGAGAGTTGGGTTCTATCTGGCTGCATATCAATGTCCTGCCAGGAAATGGAGGATCGGTCAGCCTGGTTTTTAGGCCAGTCATCGATGAAATGGCGAAGAGAATGTTGCGATTCGGATTCTCGATCATTGAGGTCTTGGGAAGAACCAAAGGTTCTGCAGTTCATGAAGGAAGAGGTTTTATGGGAAGGGTTGTGAAGGGAATCAGAGGAGACAAGTCCAAATCCAGTTCGAGGCGATTCTTCATATGGGATCTGTTGTTTCAGAATGGAAAATGTGTTTTCTTTGGAATTCAGATTAATAGTGGGAGATAGCATGGAAAGGCCAGGAGTATCTTGCATTCTCTCACCTACATTCTCCTTGGTCATATAAATCCTGCAAGAAAATGAAACCATGAAACATCAATACCCAAAAAATGAACAGATAAAACTCATAAAAACAAACCAACTTTATATAATTATTACTTCAACTTCTTTATGAACGAGAATTTTGGAAACCCACTACATATAAAATACGACAATTCTATATCACCCGACATTTTAACCTAAAATTAAAAACCACTCTGATGTGTCGTGGTTTGAGTGGTGTGTAAAAAAGAAGGAAATAGTTTGAGGGGAGAGACCTCTCCACTCAAAGCAGGACACATCATAGTGGTTTTTAATTTCGGGTTAAAGTGTCTGGTGCTATAATATTTTTCTATAAAATATAGTAAGTTGCTACAAATATAAGTCAATCCTTTGAAAGATCCCTCAATAACTTAAGCCCCTATTTGTTTATAGCACTGATCACTGCATTATCATTAATTTTAACAAACAGAACCAAATCCTCCTTTAGTCTAGAAGGAATTTCAGCAAATGAGACCAATCATTTTCACCAAGGCAAAGAGGACATCCATTGAAGGTAGAGAAAGTAAAATTGTCCACATGATTCCACACCAATGTTTAATGTTTCAAATGAAGCCTAGAGAGAGAGAGAGAGAGAGAGAGAGAGAGAGAGAGAGAGAATTGATGCATATAAGAAAGGAAAATCCAACAACCATGAGACTATTTGTTCACTTCACCTGTTGATGTGGGTAGCTGCAGAAGGATTATTAGATGCACCGGACTGCAAGTTCTTGACTTGATGGTGAGTGATAACAATGCTGTTGGATGCACCGCACCCGCCTCCAGGCACCACTGACGCCGATGAAGAGGAGGTGATCGGCAGCAGCTTTGTTGTGGTAGTGTTGGTGGTGGCGGCAGTGACGGAATGGCCAGTTTGGCCTTCCACAGGCTTTCTTGAACGATGGCGGCCCCTGTTCATGTGCCGCTCACAATACTTCTGATCGGCAACTGCATCTCTTGAGCACCGCCATTTCTTCCCATCAGTCCGACGACACCTTCCCGGCTCAGGATCGGTGTTGTTTGAGAATCCCAGATGGAAAGAACCCCATCCCACTATTCACATACAAGAAATGTAAACACCCAAATCAAGATAATGAAGAGGAACATGACAAAAACTAAGATCACCCAAATTTAAAATAGCTGTAGAAATTCTTTAGGCTCTGTTTGGATCTCAGAATGGAAGTGGGAATGGGAAGGAAAATGCCTAAAATTGCTTAGAGATGGATTTCTTTCTACAGTATTTTCAAGCTTTTCCCTCTCATTTTCCTCAAGTTTTCCTAGATCCAAACATAGGCTTAATGTGCGCAGAAATTTGGTTTTACTATAAATTTTCACCCCGAATGAACAGAGTACTTTGTGATGAATAGGGGCGCGCGAAAAAAAAAAAAGTGAGGTGTAGCAAATGAAAATCGTAGAATCACCACAGTATAAGAAAGAACAAAAATTGCACTACTAGACAAACTGAATCCCCCCCAACTTTGTGTGTGAGTGTGTGTGTGTGTGTTTGAGAGAGAGAGAGAGAGAGAGAGAGAGAGACCCTATACGGGATACAGTATCTTACTTCAAATATACATAGAGATTCATTTGGGAAGATAAACAAGCAAATCTTGTGAAAAAAGAGAGTCATTTTAAGGGAAGAACAGAACAGAACTTACATGTATTGGGTCTAAGATGTCCGCCTGAAAAGCTAGAGAACCCAGTAGAATCAAGGGCCCTTCTGATGGGAATGAGCAAGTTAGATGGAATAGGCACATTTGCAGTGATATATTTGTAGATCAAGGCCTGATGTTCCAGCTCCATCCACTGAGATGGAGTGAATGGCCCTCTAACTCCTGTTAGAACCCCATGCATGGTTGCAGCATTCAACAAGCTTCCAGAGTTATAGCCTGAAAAAAGAAAAATCCCAGAAAAAAAATTAGGTATACAAGATAAGATAAGAAACAAACGAAGAAAAACCAAACTCTTCCACCATTTCAGAGAAAACTTGAACTCAAAGGGTTATATATGGAACTTCAAGGAGAAAACAGAATATTAAAAGAGGAATGACAGAAAACCCAAATAATATAACCTGTCTGCAACATTTAAGGAGGCTGCAAAATTTTGAATATGTTGTCTTTGATAGAAAAAGAAAAATTAAACAGAACCCAAATAGAAAAAGAAACCAAAACAAATCAAAGGATGGGTCTTGTTCTTTATTTATTTATGCTGCTATAGCTCTTCCTATCTTTGTTTCATATCTATTGTTCTGTTGTATCCTCTCTAGTCTACTGTATAGAACTATTACCAAAACCACTCTCCCCCAAAACAGAAGACAAGATGATTTTAAGAGGGGGTAAAAAATTCACTATTTCTTTGACAAGACTCAAACAAGGACCACTCGTGGAATTCCATGAAAAGACCTCCCACCGGTACTCGGAATCAAACCCAAATAACCAATAACAACCCATCATTTGCTTTGCTTACATAAAATATGTCTAATCTAATCTCTCCAAGTACCCCACGAGAATCAAAAGTTAACCAAAAACCCAAAACCCATCTCACAAAACTAATGCTCCGTGTTCAACGAGGAAAAAAAAAATTAAGAAAAGGGTAAAAATCAATGCTTCATGCAATACCCACATACCCATTTCACTCCCCAATACAGAACCAAGACATATCACTTTCAATCTTTCAAAAATTGAATAATACCCCACATACTTAAGCCTTAAAACAATCTATGTACCTGTATTTCTATTACAGGCAGATGACGTCTGGTAAAAGTAAGGCAATGTTGAAGTTTGTGAGTTTCTATCCATAACCCCACTATCATTTCTTAGTAACAGAGTTTCTGATTTGGGAGAAGAGAAGCTCAGCATCTGCTGCTGCTGCTGCTGCTGATGCTGATAATAATCAGAGAAGAGAGAGTTATTAGATCTCAGTAAAGGACTTCTCTGCTGAAGCAGCATTGCCTTGGAGGCTGAGAAATCATCAGTTTTAGCGACTTTTAAACTCCTCCAATCATCTTCAGTAGTCCCAGAGCTAGAAGACCTCTCTTGTTTGAGGAACCCAGATCCGTACCATTTCTGTTTGGTTACAGGATCTGAAGTGAGAGAAGCAAAACCAGAATCTGAACCCACCAGCCCATCTAAACCCACAACCCCAAAATCCATTCAGAAATTTTACCCACCAATTTTACAAAATCACCCAACTCAGGAAATGAAGCATTGAGTCATTACAGAAACAAACAAAGGCCACAGGAAATGGAGGGAGGCTCATTTTAAATGGTGAGTCAATGCTCAATAGGTGCTGTTTGTGCTCTACGCTGTGCTCAAAACTGAAAACCAGACTGGTTTTTGCTCAGGCGTTGATGTTTGAGAGAGAGAAAATAATTGGAGAGAGAGAGAGAGAGGAGGGGTTGGAGAGGTTGGGGCGAAAAGTGACTTGACAAAGCTCGTACTAAATACCCTCTATATATATATCTCGGACATACTAACAAAAAAATCTGCGACATATTTCAATAATTTAAGAAAACCCACATGAACTAGACTTTTATTATTTTAATCTGTTCAGTTTAAACTTATAAACCAAGTCGCTATGAACTCCATACGTTATCATTATTACCCTTTTACGCTTAAGGAATGTGAAATTACAAGAATCTCCTTCGATGTGTGGTGATTAGGAACGTTTTTTGGTACATGCAAGAAATTACAAGGGCTTCATTAGTATTTTCCAACTAGGATTAGGTTGGCAAAAGAATCACACCATTTCTTAAAATTTCGTGAACAAGTTGAATATGTTAAAAGTTTGAGATGCATTAGTTATTAAATGAGCAAAGTTTAAGCTTAAAATTTTAAATAAATCAATGTTCAAATCGATTAAACTCGTGAATAGACTTATTAAATATTTATGAGCAGGCTTTTTAAGTACTTGTAAATAAGTTTGGTTCCGAGCTTCCAAAAATTTGAATCCTCTCGAGTTTATATAAATGAAATTTTGTTCAATTTAGAGAGAAAAATTAAATTAGAAAAGGTTAACTATTTTCTAATTAGATTGGGCCAACATTTTCTAATTAATTTTTTTTTTCCAAAATGCATGAAATTATAGAAATATAAATTAGGGAAAATCCTATCCCAGCTTGCAAATATACTTGTGATTAAGTCTTAAATAGGTCTGAACCATTTTTTTAAGCTTTCCTTTTTGGTTTTTAAGTCTTAGAAATCAATATTGCAAATATACTATATAGATTTTTTATTTTTTATTTTTTTTTGAACTTTTCAATATTGATTTCTAACTTTTCTTCATTGAATTAAAGCGGCAAATGAATCAAGTCAATCCACAAGCTTAGTAATGAAAGTGTCAATCTTAAGCAAGTCAAAGCTTGTATCAAGCTCGACATGAGCTTGAATAAGAAATTTCTTTTTACAAAGCTTATAAGTTTGAGTAACCCAAAACCTTGGCTCAACCCTAATTGCTTGCAGTCCTACTTTCAACAAATAACAAATATTAATTTTCTATTTCTTAAAATTATTATGTATTTGATTAAGGCTTTCTTTTTTAATGTCTTTGATTAAGGTCCATAGTCTTTTTGCTATGATTCTTCTTGATCTTTTTTACCTATTCTAGAAACAACTCCCACAGTTAACTACTTGTCCCTCAATTTTTATATTTTAGCAAAAGATTCACAAAAACCTTCACCAATGGTTTAGCTATTTAGTCATCTGAAATTTGGATAAACTTTTTGCTTATCTATTTTTGTTCAATTCACACAAAAGTATATGAGAACTTATGCTTGGTTGGAGAGAGAGAGAGAGATGCACCATTAGTGTAATTTTAATCAAATATCAAACTATTTTCACTAACTAGAGAAAAAAAATTAGATTTTGTTCACCAAAAATGGCTTTTACCATTGGAGATGCTCTAAAATGAATTCAGGTTTGTCGATAGCTTATTGGCTTAATCGGGCCCCCCCCCCCGCACACACACACATATATATATATATAATCATTTTCTTATTGGTATATACGTGCACATATAAGCTTATGTGAGGACTTGGGTTTTTAACCAATATAGAATATGTATCTTGAAAGACCGACTGTTAGATGAGATATTCCTTTTATAAATATCATGTACGCCAAAAATCATAGTGATCCGATGGTCAGGTTTTAAAGTATAGACAATGAAAAACTGTGACAGTATCCAACGGTAAAAATTGTTATAATTTTTCAATAGTTATTTTAAAAATCGACCTTTGGATTACTGTGACTTTTGGCATACGTGACATGCATTAGAAAAAAAATCTAATCCAATAGTTGGTTTTCCAAAATACCAATCACACATCGACTAAAAACCCAAGTCCTCACATAAGCTTATATGAATTTTAGAGTTTGAGTAAAAAAATACATTGATTCCTATTTATAAATTAATATTAAGAGATTTAGGGTAAGAATAAGTTTCAATGTTAAGAAAAACAAATAAATAAATTTAAGTCTAACTATTTTGATAAGTAGGCCATATATGATCTTTCCCATATAAGATGAGGTTGACACACATGGTAACTTGGACTTCATCCTCATATGAGAGAAGTAATATACCGAAATGACCAGAATAACATTTTTCACAACAATCTCATTAATACCCCAAAAAACTTCTTTCATACTCTCTCAATATTAAATCAAAAGAACTTACATATGCTAGTCAAGGTTATGGAAACTTTTATAAAATGTTATGAAATAAAAATAAATAAATAAAACTTTGATCCATATATGTAATTAAATTATTCAAATGATATTTTGTAGTAAATTTTTATACTTGAGAGACTATTGTGGATCCATCTTCAATCTAACATAGGTTGTATGTCTTATAATTTCTTCCTCAATATGTAGATGGATGAGGGTGCCTTCATCATAACTTTCATTTTACTTGTAATTTTTCCACTAAAATAAAAAAATAAGAAGAGCTAGCCCATCAATTGTAACAATTTTATTTATGTAAGTCCTTAGTAACTCATATTTTTAGAAAAATTAATGATAGGATGGACCAAAACAGATCGACCAATCAGTCGTCACGATTTTATTTATGCAAATCCATAATAACCTCTACTTTTTGAAAAATTAATGACATGAGGAATCTAAACGGACTCACCAAATAAGAAAATTTGAAAATATTTCCAAGAAAACTAAGCCATAGCGAGTTTAAATTTTCTGCTTGAATTTTCAGTTACTTTGACTTGCTTGGACACTAAAATCATGACATATCATGTCATTTAAATATATCATTAATCTCTTAATTTAAATGATGTATCGCGATCTTAGATACCCAAATAAATCTAAAAGGGGATCCTCTGCTTGGGTTTGCTTGGTGCTTGGGTGATGTGTCATAATCTAGATTATTCGCATATTACCCAAGTGAAAAGCAGAGCATCCAGATCATAACATATCATCCAAGCATATCCAAGTCCAATTAAAGGATTCAGATTCAATAAATCTAAATTAATATAAAAAAATTCAAAAAGAAGAACTAGACTGATAGGAATAGGAAATATTAGGACAGCAGTTGAGAATTGAAGAAATTAAAGTCAATGTGATTCATTTCTGTTTTAATAGTGGAGCACTGGACTACCACTGTATTAAAAAAAGAATTCATTTTACTTTCAATTGGATTGTGGGGTTGGGGTTGCCTTGCGAAGTCCGTCTCTCAACCCTTTTACAAAAAGGTCAATGGAATAGTGGACAGCATTGCCACGTGACCCCGCCACAAAAATTCTACACTCACATGTCATGCTCACGTGCTTTACAAACAATATTAATTAATATCAGAAAAAAGATGGGAAATTTTTAATTGCAAACTATTTTTACAAGGTCCCAGTTAGAAGGTACAACAGTCATGTAATATTTTTTTTTTTCATGCATGACATAATGAATTAATCCGGAAAATTTAGAGTAAAAAATTAACAAATATTATCAGAATAATGTTCAATATTTTACGATTTAAAAACAAAAAATCATTTGATGTGGCAATTAATATGGAATTGCCACATCAGCACTCTATTATATATATATATATATATATATATATATATATATATATATATATATAAGGGTATTTTATAGAAATAAATCCGTATTTTGCAATTATCTAAACGAATCCCACTTATTAATGTTTATGGAAATGCAACTATTGCCATATTTTTGGAAGGAAATGGCATTTTGTTCAAATTTTGTACGTAATCCCCACAAATACTCATAATCTCCAAAAAAATGTATAATCCCCAATTCCCAAAATATACATAATCCAAAAAAATAGACATAATTTTCACATTTAATTAGAATCCCCAAAATTGCAAAGAATCCCCAATCCCCAAAGTTGACCGTTAAACTGGCTTAATAGTAGTTTTTTATATCTCATGCGTGCATTTTTGTCCAAAAAAATATTTTCATAAATGTTAATAAGGCAGGTTCGTTTCCGTAACTGTTGCAAAATAAATATTTATTTTTTTAAAATGCCCGATATATAATGATAACTTCATCTTTCACAAAGTATACTTAAAGGAACTCTAATGGTTGGATGGATCCAAATCCTTTTTTTTTTTGGATCTATTACATTAGAATGCATAGCCATTTTGGATACAAGTGCTCCTCAAATAATGCATTATCCATTTTTGGCTCCTCTCTGTATCTCTCTTCCCCTAAACCAAGTACGTACAAGCTAGTTTCCATGTACTTTTATGTGTCTTGAAGAAAAATAAATTCATCCACAACTGGATCCAATGCCTTTTGAATCTAGTTTTAAATCCACCATTTTTTACGTTTCGATGCAAAAAATATATTTGCATCCCCTTCTGAATCCACCATTGGAGATGGCTTTAAAAGGTAAAATTTAATTTCATATGTTTTTAGAACAAAATTAATTTTACTTTATCAATGATTGTATAGTTTGACAGTATATCTCTCCTTTTTGTAAGGTATAGTTTTGGATTCAAACATGGAGCACAACACACCAAAATCAAAACAAAAAACAAAAAAAGAAAGAAGAAGAGGGAAATTAGTTATCTTACCAGATAGGGTTAGACTGCAATGCTCTAACAAAAAAAAAAAAAAAACCACCATGAATTTGTTCTCATGAGAGTCAATTTTAATCCTCTAGCTATATTTATTCCCAGTGCTATCAAAAATAAAATAAAAATTATTTGTTTGTTTTTGGATTTATTTACTAACTTTTGCTACATCTCCTATTAAAGAGTCACCTATCCACAAGGAAAGAAAAACACTGGATTGAATATAAAAATATTTTGGGGTTGCAATAAATATGCTTCTTGCTTTTTTAAATAACATTCATTCAGTTGCCCTATCTATTCAAAGTAGGGATCCATATGTCATAAATTTTTCATTTTTATTCTTGTATAATTTAAGGTTGTACTATTTATCCAAATTTCTTATTCCTTCACAAATGTATGAAATTTAACAAAATGGTCTGAACAATATAATAATAATTTCAGTGTTTTTGTGAGTACTAGCCTCTTCAAGGGGGCAAAAAAAAAAAGAAGAAAATTTTATAAATTGATGGACGGATATATGTCTAGGCCTGTTTTTGAAGTACCCATGATGATTGTGAAAATTTCTTTGACATGCCTCCATTATCATTGAGCTCATTTTTAGCAATTTGGATGGTCAAAGAAAACAAAGTTGCAATGTGATGATTTCCTAATGGAGTGAGATTTAGTTGGAAAATCAAAGATCCAAAATCTCTTTAATAAAATGGGTTTTGGGTGTATGGTATTATACAATGTCATAATGCATGTGTTTTTATATCATTATGTTATTTTAATGGAAATCCTATTGCACATGCTTGGACATCACCCTCTCTCTCTCTCTCTCTCTCTCTCTCTCTCTCTCCAAAAAGCCCAAAACCCACACAAATGGGTGTTTAATTATGCCTTCTTATTTTAAGAATATACAAACTCTAAATTTCACAAAAACTAAGAAGGTAATTAAAAAAGAATAGCAAAAATATTAATGAAAAGATAATAACAAAAAATCTCAAGGCATTTTGTATAGACTAAGGATTCTTACTCTTACTTAAACATGAAGTTATTATAAATAATAAAAATTATCAAAAGTGGAAAAACTTAATTGGATTTAAAAACCTATTTAATAACTACAAAATAAGGAATTAAAAACCGCAATCAATTGATTTGACTTTGAAATAAGGAAGTTAAAGACCTTCAAATAAAAATAAAAAAATTACATTTTTCAGCTAATGGAGGAGGAATTAAAAATGTAACACATCAATAGTTTAAGGACGATTTTGAAGCATTTTAAAAGAAAGGATATTAATGCGAAATGTAATCTAAACCTAAGGAGTTTTTACTTTAATTTACCCTTCTATTAACATATCAAAAAGTTATAACTGTTGATAGATGAAGAAGTTAAATTACCTTCCAATTATTGTTCATTCTTTAAATTCCTTTCCCAAAATTCACCATCAACATGTCTATGCCAAATTTGATGAGACATCCACAAGGGGATACTATGCTTAAATGGTAGACTTGACATAATTAAATTGTGTAAGATAGCCAAACTTGGACCAACCATAAATTTCCACCAAAAACCTAGAGAGTTATCATTTCACAAACACACCCCCACTTTTTTTTTTTTTTTTTTTTTTTTAAATATTCCAAAACAGGCTTGAACACAACTCAATTTGGGGTTCATATTTCTTCATGCTCACAGTATCTGAAGCAAGCACTGACTGATGAGGCCCCATAATAGGGTGCTATTGAAAAGTTGGTGGGGAACACTTTTATTTCAATTAATTGGAAAAAGGCCCCTAAAAGATTCACATTAATTTCAAATCCAGAAACCCCCAACAACAATATATCAGTACAACCATAAACTTATGGCTAAAATCTACTATCATCCCTTATATGTCAAGGCAAGTATTATATGCAGCATCTGAGTTAGATATGATAGCTTCCATGGCATTAAAACATAATTATAGAAGGGCAAGATAGCGATCCAAGGGTTGTTTCCATCACTTTATTATGTGCAAGTGAGTGTGTACTCTAGCATTATTGTTTTTGTTTTTGTTGGTTGCTTTCAAATAAATGCCAAGCAGTTTTCTTTTTCTCACCTCGAAACTGGTTTTTCTATGGTCACTAAATGCATTATAATTGTCATTCAATTATGGTGTAAGAATGAGCAGCCCCCATTGCCCCATTTTGTGCATGAAAAATACTATAGCACCATAAACTTTAACTCGAAATTAAAAACCATCCTGATATATCCTGCTTTTGTTGGGAGCGGAAATCCCATGAACTCGTGATAGTGTTTATGGATCATGCCAAAAAAAAATCCGAATCCTTTAACAAATATAGAAAAATCTGTACCTTTGAGATCAGTCTGGATTGATCTCAATAAAATGAACTGCAGAAGATTGATCGCTGCTCGATCCTTCAAGTCTTCTACCGTATTCCCAAATGCCAGAACGTGAAGAGAGAGTGGCTCTCTTTGTGCTCTCTTTGTTGGACGACTGCCTCTAGGGTTTAGATATTTCGTCTTACCCTAGTGGCTGCCCAACATGGCATATATATAGGCTACAGTAGGGACCCAAAAGCAAATAAGTTTCGGGCTCCTAATGTAAATATTAAAAAACTATTTACATTAATTATAATTCATTCCACTAAAGAATTATAACTGCACTCCCTAGTTTATTCGAAAATAAATTTCGAACTCTTTGTTATTAAATACTTATTAATCTCCCCACGTTAAGATTACAGATACCCGTTGATTAAATTAAATTACTGACAATATAATTTAATCAACATCTATTAATTTCCTTGAGACCTTCCACTTAACTTATTTGATATGTCGGATACAAAATCCACCTGCAGGGTTTGACATAATCAAAACTTATAAGTATCCTAAAGAGGGTATCATCAATCTCTATACCAGGACGTGGATTCCGTCAATAATAAATATTCACCATACAATTAATGCAGTTATCCAACTCATCGAGATTATTGACCTATAAAGATCTCACTCTTTATGAATCAAAATAACTAACAATAAATGCATGTATCCATTAATTATTTCGGGATTAAGAGTATGAGTATTCATAATAACCATGAGGTATTAATTATATTATGTGTCAGTATAAAATAATTACCTCAATACGGTCCCGTTCAATATACACAAGTGTACTAGCACAAGAAGTTGAAACTAAACCATTCCCCGTAGTCAAGACAGACCTACTGAAATCATGTGCTACAATCTTACCGATGGTGTGTCCAACTCCATCTCAGATTGTGAACAATAGGCTTATATTCTACAATAACTGATGATCTGATCTTCTGTGTGTAAGCCGAACTCTACACACCAGATCATCTACTATATAGAATAAAAGACACACATGTATAACATTAGAAGATAATATAATGCAAACATAGCTCATACAGATTCTCATTTAATATGCAATATCAGAATTCATTAATAAATAAATACTAATGTGTATTACATAAAAACATGGCTTTTAGTATATAGCCCTAACAGCTTTGAGTGGTGAGATCTCTCTTTCAAACTGCTTTTCTCTTTTTTACACACCATTTAAACCATGACATGTCATGATGATTCTAAATTTTGGGTTAAAGTGTCGGGTGATATAGAATTATTGTTTGTGCATATATGTTGATTTTAGTTAAAGTCAGCATGATGCCTTTAACTAATTGTGAGATACATATTTTAAAAAATCGATTGTTGGGTTAAATACTCTCCATAACTATATATATGTCATACATGCTCAAACACACAGTTATCCGAAGTCAACATCTCAAAATACAGATTCTGAAAAATTGTGACTGCTGAAAACTGTCATATTTTTTCTGAGGTATATTTCTAAGAAATAGATAATTGGATTATTGTGATTTTTGGCATGCATGACATGTATAAGTACAATATCTAATCTAACAGTCAATTTTTCAAAATACATATTTCACAATTACCTATCAACTTCATATTTATTTTTACTATAAAATAAGCATATTCTAATAGAATCATTTCTATAAAAATGAAACCGAGTATTTGCATGGAGAGAAGTCATGGAAATTGAATGTTTCCGGCGGGAAAATAATATTAATATATGGGAGTAACTATAAATGTGACTTTATCATATTGTGTATTGGAGGCAATTTCCTTTTTGAAATTTGGAAGAGCCAAACAAGGGGTGCAATATTAATTTTTATTTTTATTTTTTCAAACCATAAAAACCATTCCTTTCCCAAGTTTTCTCTAAAGCTAACAAATGGGTGTCAAATGTTATATCATTTGATATGATAAAAAAAAATTGTCATAGTTTCTCTCTCTTTTTTTTTTTTTTTTTTTTTTTTTGGCGTTTGGTAAAATACACATGTATTAACACAGTAGAATAACTAGAGAAGAAGATCACTGTCTTCAACGTATATGAGATAAAATCCTAGAACTCACTAGGTGTTCCTTGAATCCACAAGGAGAATAAAGAGAGTGATGTAATAATCTACTCAAAGCCAAGTAATACAATCCTACTAGAGAAACTCTCCATATTCCCCCTTCTTTTTTTTTTTTTTTTTTTTTTTTTTTTTTTTTTTTTTTTTTTTTTTTCGAACAGTATACATCAGTAGGATTAGCTATTACTTGTTAGTAGGGAAAGGGAAAATAACGCACGGGTCAAACCTCCTCCATGAGGACTTGAAATCGAAATCCCGATACTCAAAGTTAAGAGAAATGTCAACTGAGCTACACCTCACTCGCGAGAAAATAATACAAGAAACACGATGCTTGGCCTTCTAACAATCTATTAACTCTAAATAAGCCTTTGACACCTATTTTACATATCATCCAACTATTGTAATTTGTCGAGCTAGGTACCTTGCCCTACATCATAACCCTCCACTTAATCGAAAAAAAAAAAAAAAACTCATCATTGAGTTTGACTCTAAGGATTAAAATCACAAGACAACAAATCTCTATCATTTACCTCATCCTCATTATCTATAAACATTGAAGCATCCATAGCTACTACTTTCGAATAAGTATCTGATTTTGGTAGCTGAACTTTTCCTTCAAGGCCAAATTTTATTCACCTTTGTAAAACTAATAGAAATATATATATATATATATATATATATATATATATATATATATATATATATATATATATATATATATATATATATATATATATATATATATATATATATATATAAAATTTATGATTATGTATCAATCCTCTTTCTTTTAACCATGGTTGGCTAAGAAGAACATAACAATACTCCATAGGAGTAATAATGCATAAAATAACTCGATCTATTATAATAATATTCTCTCACCATGGATGCAATGCAAAGTTTATTATGGATCGGAACTCATTATGTGTCAGTATTTCATTTGATTTTATTAGGTTTCGAACTAACCTTTCCCATATAAAATTCCAATTTTGCATATTCATTGATCATAATACTAAGGGGCATGCAGTTTGGATTAAATATGCTTGAAATCACTTTTGGAACTCAAAATTCTATTTGTTCTGAATGGTAGAATGATAATCAATTTGAGATAACTTGATGGTGGGTGATAGGATGATTGGTCAAAGTTTGACTTCCTAACTTTTACTATAATCATTTCTAGTATTTTGATATGCGGAGAATAATTCAATTTGAACATAATTCTAAAAGAAATATGTGAAGGAATAAATTTCCAAAAGTGATTTCAGTCAAAACTAATCCAAACGGGACTTAAGCATTTTGTCGGTACTGATGAATTAATGTGCCATCAAATCTAAATGACTCGAAATAGGTTGTGCGTGTGGCCTAATAAGTGTAGCTAACCTGAATACAATTAGAAGGGACATGATCAAATTTGAAAAACCTGGAATAAAGTGTTGAGAAAGTTTTGGCATGCCGATGCTGCTAGGAAACTTTTACAGGGCATTGAAGGTGACATTTTGGGTTGCTACTTGAATATCTTAACTTTGCCTACAAAGTTGTCAAATGTGGTCCTTAGAAAAATCATGGTAAGATAAGAGGTCGGGTGCCCACTTGTAGCCGTGCATTCCTCCTACCCTAATTGTGTACCCAATTAAAAGACCTTTTTTTCTTGCTCACACCAAAGACATTTTTGAAGAACATCTTAAATGATTAATCTCTGCACAAGGAGAGAAAGAAGATGCTTGTTTTTAGGGCATTTTACGCTAATAAATCTAAGTTTTCAAATATTATGTAAATGAATTTGATTCAAAAATATTTACGCCAATGCACCTATGGCCATTTTTTTGGACGAAAATTCCCTTTTGGTGAATTTTTCAAAAAGTTTGGCATTCAGTTTTAAATTGGGATTGGGGATCATAAGTTCTGGTGGGGGATGGTATTAGTGTAGTTATACATTTTATATATATAAGGGCATTTTCATATAATAAAAAAAAAAAGTATTGACGAAATATTTTTGGATCGGATTCGTTACCGTAATAGTTGGATAACTTAAGTTTATTACTGTAAAATGCTCTTATTTTTATGGACTATATATGATAGCTAGAATGATGATCACTTTGTTTTATAAATAAATAAAAAAATTGCAGTTAACATGTCATTTGAGTTATATACTACTGAGATAGGAATTCAAGATGAAAAATTGCTGGTGATGTAAATTAATCGATCCGTTTCCACGAAATAATTGAAATTTCAAACTTTTTTTTTCTTTTTTTAAATTCTATTTCTTCAATCAATCACATATTCACACTATGTTAATATGACTAAAAGGAATTTTAACTTATCTTTTCACAAATCCTTTTTATTTAAAGGGAAAAGTTAATTATCTCATATATTTTTATTAGAAAAAACAAATAAATGTATTATATTTTAGTAAAAAATCTAATTTCAAGTGAATCCTTATATAGCAACCCATGTAAAAGAAGAGTTTAATTAATTGTAACACTAGCTAGTTTCAAGTGAAATCTTATATGATCCCATGTGAGAGACAAACAAGCTAGCTAGTTTGTAGCACCAAGTACTTGTAGGCTTTTCTAGCATTATTGTTTGGTTGGTTTTCAACCCTACACTAGCTCCATTTATTTCCAAAGCATTCTTAAAACATTACAAGTAATAAATGGGTAAATTATGTTAGAATGGACACTTGATCAATAAGCTTCGCTTTCTAATAATTGTTAACATCTACTTTTGAGGACAAAAGAACATCAATTATTTATTATACAACACACCTATTATTAGAACCTAAGACCTCCGATCCACGATCGAAAAAAAGGGAGATGTACCACTAAACTAAAGACTTAGGGCCGGTTTGGATAAGTTTTTACTTCCTGTTGTTTTACTTTTAAAAGTAAAAAGATTAAAATTTTGAGTTTAAAAATTTGGTAGTCACTTTAAAAAGTTGAGGTAGTATGAAATTCTTACTTCCTCAACTTTTAAAAGTAACTATCAAAATTTTGCACCAAAAAAAAAAAAAAAAAAATCATTTTTTTACTTTTAAAAGTAGAAAAATAGGAAGTTGAAGTTTATCCAAACGCGCCCTTAATTAATGACATATCAACAGAAATATCGTTTTGTTTAGTTTGGCCTATAATCATCTTTGGAACTCAAAATGCTACTCGATTTAGATTTCATTTATATTAATTTTATCTAAAATTACTTTTGGAGAATTAAAGCTATGTCCAAATCAACTCTCGACATATCAAAATTTTTATGTTAGAAATTATTATAGTAAAAATTAGGAGTTACTTAGCTTTGGCCAATCATCTTATATCCCTCAAGTTGTCTAAAAGTGATTGCTACTCATCTTTTTAGATTAATTAGAATTTTAAACTTCAAAAGTAATTTTGGGCAAAACTATCCCAAATAGGGCCTTAAAGATCTCTTCATAATCACTTCTAAACGACTCAAGGACTGATAGGTTTAGCTTTGGCCATATTCCCTTTTATTCTAAAAATTTAATGCCTGAAAAAATGATTTGGATATAACTCTATAATATATATATATATAGTTCTCCATAAATGATTTGAAGTAAAACAAATTCATATAGAACTCGATGTGTAATTTTTTGGGGGGAAAATTACAATATGATCCTTGTACTGTTCAAAAATACTTGCACCTTATGATTTTGATTACAATACATTGACCCTATTGGATTGATTTATGACACTTTGCACCATTCTGTTAGTTAGTTATTTGTTTCTTTGACTAAAAAATGATATTAGACTTTTTTTTTTTTATTTATGCAATATTATTTATCCTAAATTGCTAATGTGACTACAAGAATATTGGAGAAGTTATATGATTTTTCTCAATATATTTTATTTATTATGAATTTTATTTAACATATGAAGAAAATAATTCATAACAATTAAAATATAATGAAAAAAATCATGAAACTTCACGGATATGCTCATAGACACATTAACAATCTAAGATAAATACTGCATTAAAAAAAAAAAAAGAATCATATCCAACACCATTTTTCCGTCAAAAAATCAGATGGCTAGCTCACAAAAGGATGAAAAATGTCACAAATTAAAACTATAGTGAGCCATGTGTTATAATCAAAACCTAGATGTGCAAAGTATTTTTGGCCAATGTTAATACATGTGTCAAACTGTAAATTTTTTTTTTTTTCCGCTTTTATCATTGATTGATCCTTACCCAACCAAGTCAAAATGGTACCATTGTGTTTTAAAGGCTTCCAACTTACTAACATAGTAACATGTACTATAGTTATTATTATTATTATTATTTCTTATGACGAAATAGGAATTACATTAAAAGCTAAACAGAAACAAAATTGAAATTCATGTGATCAAAGGTACATAGCATATAGTCTCATATGAAAGAAACCTAGCAACCCCTAGCTCTCCCTCTCTCTCTCTCTCTCTACATGAGAAAAAAACAAAACCCCGGTCTCAATAATAATAATAATCAATAAGAATGAAGAAGAAGCATGCATGTTGCATCCCTGTCAAAGTTTCTAGTGCTACGACTGCAGGCTTAATCCCATCCGTAGGTTTCTTCTTCTTCCTTGCATCTTTATCTTCCTTTTTTTAATTTTAACATTCACGAGTTATGAGCGCAGTGCGTATTTGTACATCAACCCATGTGAAAGGTTAACAAACGCTAGATGGGTTGTACATTGTACGGACGCGCGTGATGGAGAAGACATTACGATCATTGCAATAAAAGAGGTAAGAGAAAAGAAGGGAGAGAGTAAAAGCCAAAGAGTTCCATCTCCATCATATCATCTCGGAATCCCAACACCAAAGATACAGATATACATAAGAGGAGTGAGAGAGTGAGAGAGAGAGAGAGAGAGAGAGAGGGTAGGGGGAGTGTACGGTGATGTTGATGTGTCAACGGTGGGGAGAGTGGTGGTGCTGGCGCCACGTGGGGCCAGGAACATGGTTTTTGGAAGGGTAAGGAGAGAGAAACAAAAAGGACTTTAAATGAGAGGATTTGATTTGAATGTTGGGTTTGAGAGAGCGAGATGGAGATGGTGAGATGAAGGGGATGAATAGAGAGGTTCGCCTCCCCTTTGCCGACAGAGAGCGGCCTGGACCCCACATTTTCTCTCTCTTTCTCTTTCCCTCTCCTATTAGTTGCCCACTTGCGTCAAGTTTCGTACATCCCCTTCTAATCCTTACGCCTACTCTCCGGTCCCATCTTCATTGATATTTTTACTAGAGTGGGGCTTTGTTGAAGGCAACCTTTATATCCTTCCCATGCCCTCCTTCTCCCAAATTCTTATCAGCATCTACCTCAAATTGATGAGCATTCAATTCAATGATAAATTTATTAAAATATGACACTTTATTATATAATTTGTAGAAATATTATTGTAAAAATCTGTTGCCATATAACCTGTTATGTGAAAAAATAGTTATCACATATCGAAGGACGTGATTTGAACATAATTTTCTTTGAAGAATAATTTTTCAAAAATGATTTTTAAGAAAATTTACACAAATAACCTTTAGTTAACTCAAATTTCCTAAATAGTTAATCAAATATAACCACCAAATACCATTCAATCATTATGATTAGCGAAAATGGTTACCCATTGTTGAGATGCTCTTATATGATTTTTCTAAAGGGAGGAAGGCTTGCTCGCTAAAATGTTTAAATTTTGATGAACAAAGTGTAAGTGACTTCATTCATTCTTAATGTAGGCTAGAGTTTTTAGACTCAAAATTTTCAATAAAAAATAGTCTTATATATAATAATTTATATTATAATTAATGAGATATTCATGCCATATTGATTATCATGCTTATTTATGTTAGCCAAACTCTTTTAGCCAATTACTAACTAGAACTAGTAGTCTCGACATTATATATCGCCATGGAGCAGTGACCTCATGTGGGGAGCGAAAATTAGTCGAGCTCTGACAGTTTGGATATTTCGTCACTTAGAGGAAAAAATAATTATTATTTTGGTCCTTACAAAAGTCTATCTCGACATGAGTAATTTTTCATATTTTCTTAAACTCCCAACTCTTATAAAGCAGTATTCGAGTTTCTAATACAACCACTCCGATAAAACCTTTATCAGTAAGACTTTATATATATATTATCAACTGTCACGTCAAATAATAAAATAAGATATTAAAAAAATATCATTATATCAACTGCTTGTGTAATATTAACACTCAATTTGGTAAGCTCAAAATTAGAGTACTAGAATGAATTTATATTTATATTTTAAGCTAAATTTTTTGTTTGAATAGAATAGAATAGAATTGGTTTTCAATTCTAATTTTGTGCGGCCAATTCAATTTGCAAATCTTGTTAAAGGTAGTGGTCCCAGTGGAATTTGACTAAACCCAAACTATCTCTTATAATACTGGGGGTCAGTCGATCAGTAATTTTCCCTATTTTAAACTATCAATTATTATTAATAAGTATATATGATATAAGAAATACAATCATAATTCCTCTTCCTTGTTCTATAAATAAAATACAATTCAACTCCAAGGATACTCCAAATAGTCCAAGAACAAAACTTCAATCTGAGAAAGATATTTACAGTGAATGAATCCCAGAATTAACCTCAATAAAAAAAAAATGAAAATGAAAATCAATTGAATTAATTTATTCTTTTGAGATAGATTATATTCTAATATCATGTCATGACAAGCGAACCAAAATAAAAAGATCAAAGAAACAGTAGAAAGGTACTTTGGGGGTACAAAGGGGCATTTGTGAGAGGGAAAATCCTGATCCCTGACTGAGTGTTCCCACTAGCATTTAGCAATAACACGCGACATTATTGAGAATGGGAAGAGGTGATAATGAAGAGACTCAGAGGGGTCCCACTTGGCCTGAATGATAAACCAATCAAGCAGGTTATGGATATTTTGAATTCTCCTTGGGAGCTAGAGGCCAGGCTGAAGCCATGCACTATTTATTGTCAAGTCGAGTAAGGTTGCTGACATTCTGAAAACCGTCAAATCTACATTTCTTTTTTCATTATTTCATTCAAGAATAAGAAGAAGAAGATTTTTATTTTTTACAAAAAGATGTGGGGCCTATTTTTCTTTGGTTGTAATATTTATATGGCAACATTACAAAAGTAACAACTGTTTATACAAGACTTTTCCACTTAGGTGGAGCCCAGCCAAAGTACTACATCCACTTGCGCAACCAGCAGCTCTACTTGTGTATGCTCATGAAAATCCTAGATATGATGTTTTTTTTTAAGAAAAAATCCAAGCCTAGATCATTTCAATGACAGCTGTTGGGAAAAAGAGAGGGCAATGCAGCAACACAGAGTATATATATATAAGAAGCGATCAGAAGCATATATCAGAAGTGATCCTGTTATGACGTTCTTACGCTCGTTATCATAAGGATGTCCATTCTGGAAGCCATAGCAATGATATTCTGAAAAATCAACCATTGGATTACATAATCTTCTTATGAATGTCTTGTCTGCTAAAAATCACAGTAATCCGATAATCGGTTTTCAAAATACAGTCCGTAAAACGCTTTGACAGTATTTACCGTTGGATGCTGTCAAAGTTATTTAAATGACTGTATTTAAAAAACTAACCGTTGGATCGTTGTGATTTTTGACAGATATGATATATATATAAACATTATCTAATCCAACGGTCGATTTTTCAAAAATTCATCTCCCAATGAAGAGGTCCTTATGATAAGAGCGTAAGGACAACCTGACAGGATTGGAACCATATATATATATATATATATATATATATATATTACCAAATTAAGCATGGCCTTCTAATGTGCCACAAGCTAATTATTAGCTCACAGTTGGTTTACATGGAGACCGCCACTATTTGTGTTATTGCTAGCTTGTTGATTTTGCGGGGCTTTGAAGTTAGGTTATTCCTATAAAGAGTAATAGGAATTCCGGTTAAAAGAAAATTTGTAACAATATAACTTAACTTCGTATAGTTGATGCTTGAAGTGGGTGAAAACCAGCATTATTCCATTGATCCACACATATCGGATCGAACCTAGGTAACCCGATCATACGGGTCATGCCCGATATGTTCTTTTTATCTGACCCGTATTATTGTCAAACGCTGACAATCAACAGCCTGTCTGACCTTACGTCATGATCATGAAAGGATCTTAACTAGTGATGTGAAAGAGTAAATCTTGGCATGATTATTATATAAGGCGGGTCATTAAATGGATACCCAACCACTTATGTCAATATGTAATATAATTATGATTAACAGTAGGGTAATGGGCCTTGACACTAACCCCCGGCTCAATTTGCACCGTCCACTTGGAGATCTCCTTCACAACTCCTAGTAAAAGCTCTCTCCTCTTCTCATTGGAGGTAAGTAACACATAATCCATCTCTAGACTGTGTTTTTTTTCTCTATGCTTTGAAGACTTACTTGATCGTCGGAGCTTTGTAGGAAAACACCGCACCGGTGTTACTTGTCGGGAACATCTAACCATATATCGTTAAGCCTGATCCGAAAGAGCACCAACCCATTGCTTCTTTTCGACATCATCAATGCCAAAATTAAATTTGTCCAATCGCGTAAACTTCTTATGATTAATTGGCAAAATGGCGACTCAATGAATGTGGAATGAATGAGAAAAGAGATTCTCGATCTAGGGCTACACTTTGCCCGATTCGAGAAGTCGGATCAGAAAAAACCCAAACTCAACAGGTATAAAAATAAAAGACCTGAGCTAGGTACCATGCAAACCCTAATCCAACTTTACTATTCCTCTCCTTCATTTTGATTAGGCTGGATTCTCATTTGACTTCTCGTGATTGTCTAATCACCTCATGTTACATTTTGGTTATGCACACCCAATGTTGCTTCTTGGTTACATTAATTTCTGATAAATTTTCTCATTTCACCTACATCTATATTTTAATTTCTCTAATTTTTGGAAACTAAGATTTTTTTTTTTTATTAATCTAATCACGATATTTTAACAAGGGGTCATTTTATAGTGTGTACGTAATAGTAAAATTATCTAATCACAAGCCACTAGGGCTAGCCTAGTGGTGAGGGTGTAAAGGAAAAAAAGTTAGGATTAGGTTAAGTCAATGGATCGAATCCCTCTCATGTAACCATAAAAAAAATAAAAATATCTAATCAGCTCACAGTTAGATGTCCAAATCATACATTAATTCTCACTCCTGAGGGACGATCACTTCACAAGAATTGAGGATTAGGATTCCATTCAATCGATCACTTTTCCCCTTTAGGACTTTGATTTGACATAATTACAATTAGATAGTTAACTATCTATTTTATTAATTATTTTTTTTCATTTACCAATATGATGATTTAGGATCTAAGCCAAAATGGTTAGTAAACCCACCTAGAAGAAGTTATGGCCAAACATGGAAGTTTTTTTTTTTTTTTTTTTTTATTGTTTTTTTGTGAGAATGACATTCTAAAAAAAATATTTATAAAAATGATATTTATAAAAATGACATCCACTGACTCGATCAACATGCTATATAGGCAAGTGGGAACTGCAAAACATATGTAGAACTAAGAACCGCTATTTGCTGTTTGAACCAAGAACAACAGTTCTATATAACAGGCTATAGAATCGCTGTTTCAAACTGCGGCTTTAGAAGATTTTTTTATTATTTTTATTTTTATTTGTTTTAGTTATTATGTTCAAACAAATTGGAGAACTTTTAACCTGGAATTAAAGCAAAATATACCACAACACTTAACAAAAAAAAAAAACCACAAGCTAAATGGAGGATGTGGTTTGGAAGATGTTTATAGATTGTTTTGGATAATAAATGCTTATGGTTGGAATATCAGCTTGTGGTTTCTTTTTATTATTATTATTATTATTATTATTATTATTATCAAGTGTTTTTGTATATTTTGCTTTAATTTTAGGTTAAAAGTTTTCCAATTTTTTTTAATAAATAAATTTTTTAAAAAAAAAAAAAAAAAAAAACCTTCAAAAACCGTTATTTCAAACGGCGGTTCTATATTTTACTTCAAGAACCGTTATTTTTGGTTCCACATATGTTTTGCGGGTCCACTTACCTACGTGGCATGTTGACAAGTCAACGGAGGTCATTCTTAAAAAAAAAAAAAAAAAAAAAAAAATTTGAATGTCATTTTTACAAATATTTTTTTAAAAGATTATTCTTAAAAAAAACTCCCAAAGCTGCCTCCTATTTTGTACTTTCCTTAATAATAATAGGAATTGAATTTGGTGCTTGCTTTCACTTCTGTCTAGCAAAAGAGAAGCACAGATTTCACTTCACTGTGAGTTCAAGTGTTTGAATTAAGCAATTGCTGTGAATAATGTCCTTCAATCATCTCAACCAATACCCATCCTCCATGGGGCCACTCTCTCTTTACTGCATTCATTGTATGGGAGGAGCTGAGGCCAGTTTGGTGATTTTATCAAGGAGCAATAATAAAGGCGAAATGATTTAGGTAAAAACTAAAAACTCATCCAGCAGCCACCCTAGCTAGCCCCTTTTCACACAGACCATAGCTAGACCTATAGTCAGGTTCTGTAAAAAGGTACGGAGTATGTCAAATAGCAAATATTATAGATACAGGAACATTATGTCACCTCTAGAGACAAGGGTGGACGTACTATAGAATACCTATCTCATTTCTTCTTTGAAACCAAAGAGGAGAGAGAGAGAGAGAGAGAGGGGGGAGAGAGAAAGAAAACAACTGTATTTCTTGAAAGCCTAACCAAGACATAATTATTAAGAGGGATGAACATATGGTAGCTAGATATATTTGCCCAGTTGAGGTCATGATACTCACGTGAGTGACTTGCCATTTTCTTTAGCGTTTATTATTTTTTCTTTCTTTCAAGTGACTATCTTGCTCATGCCGACTCAAAAGATAACTTGGTCTCTTCGAACAACAATTACAGTTTATTTGAATGAGGACATGATTGCTTCTCTCTCTCTCTCTCTCTTTCAGAGTTTGAGAGAGGAATTAAGAAATTAATGTGAGTTTCCAAGACATGGAATACAATGCATTGGGAAATACATGGAATCAATTAAAAAAAGTGCAGTTTTTTAGGGTTTTTTGGACAGCTCAGTGGGTCACAAATGTCTAGTTGTATATATATAGCCATATAGGGATAGGTTATATTGGAGGTGCATTGTGCAACACCAAAATCATTTACTCCTATGAAACATGAAAAAAGAAGTATAAAACCTACATGGGCATCGATGCATGAACATTAAAAAAAAAACAAAAACCTAATTTTTTTTTCTAGGGTTGGCAAGTCCAAAAAGTGTGTAATCCCAAAGGCATGTCTTATCACCTTTCGTTCTTGGTCAACATAAAGAAGAATTAAAATCTTCAAGGAGCCACCATGCCTGTCCTTCTCTTGTCCTAGTCTTTTGCTTCATCAAGTAGCGTGTCCCCTTGTCAAAACCTAGCCCCCCACAAGGTTTATATATATATATATATTATATATAGGACTGTCTTTCAATAATCCTAAAGCAAGCTACCAAAGCTCGCCCCTAAACTCGATTATTGGTACTTGCTCTCTGTGGGTATTTTGCTTGACCTGTTCATCCATGAACATATGTGCAGGACACTCATTGGTTGAATTTGTAAACCGCGAACCATTTTGAGTCTGAATTATTTTGATACTAAAATCACAATACATCATTCAAATATATAATTCATCTCCCACTTTAAATAATGTATCACGATCGATCTTAAAATCTCAAACAAATTCAAGAACAGGAAAATCGAAGTAAATGATTAATACTCTATTTTTTGTATTATTGAAAGTAGAATGATCTTTTACTAGAGGAGTGAGGAAGATGATTAAAACTATAACTCTTTCTTAAAAAAATACTTTGGATTTTTTTCATCCATATATCTATTATCAGATTAGTAGTGATAAGAGTTGAGATTTTGAAGGTTAATCAGTATGGTTTGCTCACACTGCATCATGCCTTATTTACAACATTAAAAAACCATTTGGTTCATGTTCTTGAGTTTGTGTGGTGAGTGTATACTGCTTTTGTTTAACTCTAGAAGCAATTGGGTAAAATGAGCTAGCTCTTTACCACAAGAAAAGAGAGTGGCAGCATCTTTTCATTACAGCTTAAAGGTGGTTTCTCACCATATTGTAATATAAAATTGCATCACTTGCAATGAAGCATGTGCAGTGTTGAGTCTCTCTCTCTCTCTCAGTGCAATTTGAGATTGTTTTTTTGGTTTTGGGATTACCTTTGATTGAGCTAGTGATTTTATTCCAAGTAAACCACTTTATATACACGCATTCAATTCTTTCTGTCTGTAACTTTGACTGAATAAGTGATTATTCAAGTTCTACCAGCATATATTACAAATACATATTCAACTCTCTCTCTCTCTCTCTCTCTCTCTCTCTCACTCTCATATCTTATTGTCCCTCACAATGCAAAATCAGTGGTCCATTTCTTGTTGGGTAATCTGGAAAAAAAAAATCACTAGGGTGGCTAGTTGACAGAATTAAAACGCAATTGTAGCATGTGAAATCGTACCTAGCTTGTTGCAGTATAGCTAGGATGTAGAAGATGAATCAACTTAATTTGAAACACCTGGATTTTCCCAAGCCATATCATATCATTATGAGGACCCGTACATGGCATGCCACGTGGCTCAATACAATCGGGCCATGCGGCCTCTGATGTTTCCAAGATCCAACCAAAACTCAACATATATAGCCGGGAGGATGAGGCACTCACCCCTCGGATCAAACTCCAACAAACCAATATTTGCTTAGTTTTAGTTTTAATTAGTTGGAGTTTGGGCTTGCACTCATGGCACCAACAATCTCACCGTGACCAACTCCTTTAATTAATTTGCTATTTCAACAGCACAAAACCCCAAATCAAATACAAAACACAAATTAAAATTTTAAAAAATGCTTTTCTTGCTTTGAGTATTAATATATATATACATGCATGATGTTTTTTTTTGGCAACGAGAAGATGACAAATTAATATAATTAGTAATGCAAGTGAGATTGGGAAACCCTAGAAAGGATTAAATTCTAAAACACCTAAAGATGCTTCTCATATCGTCACATCGAATAATTTAATTACAGGGTCATTGGTCTCAAGACCGACCATGAAAATGACCAACTTATCTTAATTGAACATAAATTAACAGTTATCAATCGAGGGTTGTATTGCCAATTCACTAGGTTATTATTACCATGCACAAGCTATTATTCTAGACCAAGAGTTATAAATTATTGTTAATGAATTGGGCTTTCTCATGTAGCAATGACTCATTCAAAGGTTGCATCACATGCAGTGAATTAAAAATGGGGAAAAGATTGATTAGTTAAATGATTAATGTGGATTCTTATGTTCACATATCTATGAAATTTAATAATTTGGACGCAATTATCGAATATTCGCACGCATTAAACTAGTTTATTATACTAATGAATTGCTTAATGCTTTAGCACTGAGCTGCACCCTGGCATGTGAGGGAGATCTCGGGATTGAGTCCCTCTGCACGAGCTTTGCCAAGGGTTTTTCCATTCTGCCTTGATCCGATCTTACCTACCCATAAATTCAGAAAATTAAATGTTGTGTTTTTTTCTTAGTAGTGTTATCGACGTACTACATAATCATTGTGGCAGAAAATGGTAGAAAGACATGGATTTAGGGATGCTTATAAGTAATTAATGACTTATTTGATTCTTTAATTCTCCTCTTCCTTTGATTAATTTGAGAATTACCAAGCAAAGCTTTTTTATAAGACGTGATCTATGATTAGTGAACTCTTTGTTTGAATTTTGCGAAAGTTAAAGGGAAAAAAATAAATCAAAAGCTTAAAAATACGTTGAAAAAGAATTTTATTTTTAAACACATTTAATTATTTTCCTTTCTTTTGCTCTTTCGATCTCTAAGATCCAAGCGCAACACATCTGGATTTAGCTGGTGGAAGGGTTAGGGTGTGAGATTTTTGGTCTCGAGCTCGAGACCCCTTTCTGCTGGAATGTTGTATATAGTTGATTTCTAGCTTGAGTTGTATTATTTAATGTTCTTATATATATATTACATACCAAAAAAGAAAAAAATGGTGAAGATTTATAAAAGATGGTAGGGGATTAGTCGGAAAATTATGGTGAATAAATGTGCAATGTTTTTTGGAAGAAAAAAGGGAGTAAATAAAGGAGGTGTTTGGTTGTAGAATAATGCACTTGCTCTTGATCAAGCTCAACATAGATTAAAATTATAAGATAAAGTACAAACTACAAAGCTGTTAATATAATAAATACATGGAGATTCTTGAATCATTCCATATCTTAGCCTATTACTTAAATCCTTGCAGGACAAAAAACTAGTTTAATGGGCCATGGTGAAGCCCACTTTATACCTCAAAAAAAAAAAATAATAATAATAATTGTTTACAAACAATTCTTTGTAGTTGCCAACTCTTGGCCTGGGCTTTGGTGCACAAGCTATTATCCAAAACTTTTTTTGGTCTACAATAGAAACTTACCTTTATCTCAATCCAAATTTCTAATTCTAATAAATGACTATCTTTGAGCTTTCATGTGCTTGAATTCGAAATTTTTATTATTTAAAAGCTGGAATTCATGCATGCTATTATACCAATAAACCATTGACATCTATTATTATGATGAGGAACCTCCGATCCGACCCTATTGACTACTAGTGGGACCGTGATGAATCTCAGAAATAGGCCATCATATGCAAACCATATGTATTAGATAAGTTCAGGTAACATACACCATAACAGGAACTTGAACCTAGAATGTTCGAAGTTACATCTCATCCCAAGCCCTCTCTGACATCCGTATGGGTAGCAGCTAAATGTGATAGTATGATAGAATCTCTGCATTCGTGCATTTCAAAAATGTATTTAAAATGGACAAATACATAAGTTTTATCATGCTGCCACCATGCCACGTCAAGTGGTTTTAAAAATATAGTATTAGTGGTGGTTCATTTAGCATTGCTCTTTGAAAAATTCTATTTGTTTCAACTCTTTGGAATCACAACTATCCCAATTCACTCACATGGAATGAAATCTTCGTACATCCATGTTAATATTCATGTGATTAGGTGAATACCACAGCTACTCACTTGAGCAAATTGGGATGGTTGGGATCCTAATGAGTTGGGAAAACTAGCATTACGTTTTTTCCCATCTCAAAAAGGAGGGATAATGCATTATATTTCCTTGAATTGTATGCAATAATGCAGCACTCTCCCTTGAGTTAGTCATGAAGGCAAACTTCTGAACCAACCTAACTTAGATATATGCAATTTGAAACTTGATATAACAAAAAATGGGTGGTAGTGACCGCGTCCAGATCCTCTACTTGTGCTTGCATATACTTGGGTGATGTGGCATGATCTGGATGGTCTGCTTTTCACTTGGGTGATGTGCAGACCATCCAGATCATGCTACGTCACCCAAGCACCAAGCATATGCAAGTAGAGGATCTCATCCCGGTAGTGACCTACTTATGGGTAGTGTGCAGCGCTTTGGCTCCCAAAAATGGGGGGAAAAAAGAGGCCTAAACCATTAGGCCCAACTAAAATAAAAGAATTTTGGTTAGGGTGAGGTTATTGCAACCCCAATCTCCTCTTTTCATACCCCCAATTTTTCAATGCCCAAAATAGCCATGAGCAAATTGACTAATAAAGATATTGTAATTTCACAAAAGTCAAGTAAACCCATGGGGGAGCTTCTCTCTACACCCCAAAGCCAAAAAAGGTCAAAAAAAAAAAAAAACACATGCACATTTTTAAAACCTTACTTCTCCCTCTTCTCATTTTTATTGCAACCCCAATCTCCACTTTTCATATCCCCAATTTTTCAATGCCCAAAATAGCCATTGGCAAATTGACTAAAAAAAGAAATAGTAATTTCAAAAAAGTCAAGTAAACCCATGGAGAGCTTCTCTCTACACCCCAAAGCCCAAAAAAAAAAAAAAAAAAAAAAAAACACACACACACATTTTTAAAACCTTACTTCTCCCTCTTCTCATTTTCTTCCTTCTCCTACCCATCTTCCATCTTTCCTAACCCCTTCTTTTTTCCTATTTCATTTAATCTCAAATAAACTAATACTATTGTGGTATTTGGATAAATATTTGGGTGCTTAACATTATAGAAGGTAAAAAATGAAGTACCAAGAGAGCCTGAGTAGTGAGAAGGTGAGTTTTTAAAGCTTTTTTACAAAAAAAAAAAATTTCAAATTCATGACACGTTCGGCCGGTCACGGAACCAAACATTCAATAATGTTCAGTGAAAGCCAACCGAACATTATCAATATGTCTGATTGGATTTCACCGAACATTTTAAATACATGCTTCCACCAAATATATTACAATTGTTTGGGCATCAGCCACTCAACTATCAGGCCTTGTAATAAAAATTGTAATTGGGCCTAAATGTTCCACCTATAACAAATTACTGGCCCTAAAATGAGGTCCAATTTCCATCTCCCGAGTCCAAAGTGAAGTCCACGCCCAGATATACAAAGCCCCCCCGGCCTCTCAGCTCCTCAAAAACTTTCATTCGCGAAAATAAACAAGTAAAAGAAAATAGTGTGTAAATTATACTCAGAGCAATATTTAATTATTTGAGAATAATTGTATTTGTAGAAATTTCAATTTAATTCAAAAAAAATTATCATAATTGCTGAAATTTTATTGGTCATATTTACTAGAGAATTTTAATTTTATTTAGAAAACTTCTATTTTAAATGATCAAACTTTCTGGGGCTGAAGAGTAAAAAATATTCTTAAAAGTTGCACTAAAAAGAATTAAAAGTTGAGTTAATTAAATTTTCATACCAGCTTAACTATTGTAGTTGAGTTAATTGATGATTGGATTAGGGGTGCAACTCGGAACAAGTCAAACCGGGAACCTGTCCGATCCAATCAATTCGCACCGGATCAAAATCGATCCAAATTGAATTCGGATTGGTCCTGGTTCCAAATTTCAATCCGAATTCAATTCAGACCGGTCCTTGAATTTGACCTTTTAGGAATTGATCTAAAAACCATTATCAATGCGGTCCCTAAACTTTACTTTTGCTTGATTTAGTCCATGAAATTTAAAAGTTGTACCAATGTAGGACATTAATTGACGGAACCAACATTTCGTTAGTTAAATGTTACATGCAGTCACATGACTATCTAGGTGGCAGTCACGTGGATCTTGCGTGGCTTAAGTTAGCTGATTAATTACATTTTAGTGTCTTAAGTTGGCTGATTAATGACAACTTAAGTCACATCAGATCCACGTGATTGCCACATCAGACCCACGTGGTTGCCACGTATACAGCCACGTGACATTTGACTGACGGAACCTTGGTTCTGTCAGTCAGTGTCTTATATTGGTACAACTTTTAAAATTCATAGACAAAATCAAGCAAAACTAAAGTTTAGGAACTATCTTGGTATTTCCCTCAAAGTTTACGGTATAAAAAGGACATTAACCCTAAATTTAACTATATTTCATATAAATATTAATATAAAGATAAGTGCAAAGGGCAAGGTTGGGACACGGAATAAATTAATTTATTAGTGAAGTTGATGCTATAAGAGTAATGTTGGAATTTGTAAATTTTATTAATCAAAAGCAATTTATACACTTTTATGAGAATTAGGTTTTTAGGTGTATCATCCTAAAAGCAAAAAAAGAAGAAAAAAAAGTAAACAGCTTGTATTTTTGAACAATGTTATCAAACCCGGACCGGTCCGGTCGGTTCAATCAGTTGAACCGGGAACCGGTCTCCTCTGCTGTTGGTTTAACCCACAAAAACCTATTCAATTCAAAAATCACTCTCTTTTGCAAAACCCGGTCAACCCGGTTAAAAGAACATGACAGTTTTTTTTTTTTTAAAGGTGCTAAAATGATTAAAATAACCCCATTTTTTTAAAATTCTCTTAAAGCTAATAAGGTTAAAAGGGCAAATTAGTCTAAAAAAAATCCCAAATAGCAAAAAGAAACCCAAGCACCTAATTTGATAATACAAAATTCTTATCTTGGATTTTAAAAAATATATATAATAAAGATTGATCAATAGTAATTTTCAATTTTCAATTTTGATGACTACACATACATTCAAATATATGAATTGATTGTACAAACATTTAAAAAAAAATTATATTTTGAATCTTTTATAGCTTTTATTCTAATAAATAAATAAATAAATAATATATTTATGACATCACGGTTCAACCCGGTTGACCCGACGGTTGAACCAGTTGACCCTTAACCCAGTCACTTGTTCAGTTCGATAAACGGTCTGGATTTTAAAACATTGCTTTTGAAGAACCAAAAGCAACTTACATTACTTTTATTACTCTATCTAAGGAAGTACATAATTAATTGGGATTTTTACGGAAATGGACCTCGAAGATAAAAAAAATTACATAAATGGACCCGATTAAACTATATTTACCTCCATACCTAAGAGTGCTTTTTTGGATAAAAATACCCTTCATAATAGTTATAAATTTGAAAATATTCAAATTTTCTTCATAATCCCCACCCTAACACATAATCCCCACATATTGCATATAATTCTCAATTATCACATTTTAATATAATCCCCATATTTACACATAATCCCTAGTTATCAATGGGTCAATATCATACCTTTATGAGTCAAATCGGTGACTTTAATATCATATCAATAATATTAAATTATGAAAAATGTCACATCAACTTTGATTTGATGAGTATTTAATTTTATGTCTTTACATTGGGGATTGGGGATTATTCTGTATGTTAGGGATTCTTTGATTCACCCACTTAATATCAAAAAGTCTCAAATATATATTTTTTATTTCCATCAAAAGATGAGTTTGTTTTCTTCACTCCACGAAGAGAGTAAAGCAACCATTCCGCTATTCATCCCACAAAAGAACTTATTTTCTTCACTCTATGAAGAGAAAGCATACCAAACATTCTGCAACATGTTCTAATAGTGTGCTACATATTCTAATATGTTCGGCTGCCGAAAATTGAACATAGGATGATATTCTACTTGTGCCTACTGAACATTCTATAATGTTCAACATCCCCTGTTGAACATTTGTATATGTTTGGTTAGGATGACCGAAGATTCTATAATGTTCAACATCCTTTGCTGAACATTTTTATACGTTCGGTTGGGATGACTGAACATAGTGATATGTTCAATTACCCATATCTGAACATTGATTAATGTTCAATATTGCACGGCTAAACAAAAGCACGAACTTAAAATTAAAACAACTTAAAAAAAGTGAATCATACTTTAAAAAAATATACATTTTTATTGTTGGAATCATCCCACATGACCACTTTATTATCCATTAATCAATAAACACTTTCTTTGTTAGAGTTTTTCATAAAGTTATATGAGAGTGTAAAGGTTTTGAGATTAGAGTTTATGAAAAAGATATGAATCTGGGAAGAAGAAAGTGGGTGTTGGAAATAAAATGATTTATTTTAATTTATTTTATTTATCTAATAGTAAATTTAAATGTAGGTACAATAGTAATAAATTTTTTTATTAATTAGTGGGTGCCACTAGCTATATGGGTAGGTGGCAATACAATCACCCTTTTATATATATGTATGTATGTGTGTGTGAGTCTATATATATATATATATACAGTTCCTTTCTTATAGGGACATGTTTTTTTTAGCAAGGTGCGGACTTGGCTTCTCAGTCATTCGATCCAGTTAAATGAAATCCAACAGTCCAGGACAAGCTGCAGCATATATACCCGATCCAATCATGTTAAACCCAAACCAAATGTTAGCCGGCCCTAAATCACCTCACGAGCAACAACATCCCCAAAAAAGCTTCAGCCATTCAACCCTTCGTTTACTCTCATCCATGAAGCTCCATTAATACTCATGAAGCTCAGCTATGAAGCTCCATTGACAACCCCTTCCTCTTAATCGAATGCTTACGAAGCAAAAAGAGAACAAAAAGTTAGGGTTTTTTTGAATCGAATCCTCACGAAGCTCAACCATGAAGCTCCATTAATGTGCACAAAGCCCCTTCTCTAAATCACTTCAGCCATTCGACCCTTCGTTCACTCTTGTCAATGAAGCTCCATTGATGCTCACGAAGCTCAGCCATGAAGCTCTATTAACAACCCCTTCCATGAAGCTCCATTGATAACCCCTTCCTCTTAATCGAATCCTCACGAAGCAAAAAAAGAACAAAAAGTTAGGGTTTTTTGAAATCGAATCCTCACGAAGCTCAACCATGAAGCTGCATTGATGCGCACGAAGCCCCTTGTCTGAATCGACACCATTGATGCTCACGGAGCCACCCACTATTGGTAAGTTAGGGTTTTTTTTTCCTTTTTTCCTTTTTTTTTTTTGGGTATCAATTGTCAGATTTAGGGCTTTCACATTTCATTTTAGTTTCAGATTTGGTTGATGGGGACGGGTTGATGGTGTGTTGAAGTAAAACCTAAAGGAAATTTTACAATTTAATTTACGCCTCCAATATTGCCGTCAAAATCAATATTAAAAATCAGCCATTCGATATGTTGTTGGCCACTTGTTTGGATTAAAATTCAATGCCATCTTTTTTAATTTGTTAAATATACTGAGAAACCACGATTTTACTGCAAGACTAAAACAGTTAATGGAACCCCGGAAACAGGGATTCAGACACTTTACCAGGTTCTAGACAAGCAGATTTGGGGCAAAATATATTTGATTTTATTTTCTATGAATTATTTTAGGGATTTTTTTATTAACTCCTTATTTTTTCTAATAATATTTGCATGAACTATTCATTTTGCTTTTCCAGTTTAATGACATGTCCAAGATTGAGAGACAAGTAGGTCAGAATTTCGATTTTCCAAAAAATAAAATAAAATTAAAGGCTTTGAATCAAATGCCGTTTGTTATTTCATTTAATATAGACTTTGAATTTTTTTAATCAATGCAACCATAATATTATGTTTTTTCATCGTTATACAATAGGTTGAAAGTGGGAAAAAAAATTCCATCAAGTTAGACCATCCAAAATGCATCAGAATCGAAATATGAGATTCGATATTGCCACTGTGGCATACGAGCACCTTTGAAAACATCGCTAATGGTCTCAAATCTTGGAAGACGGTTTATTCAATGCGTGAATTATAAAGTAATTATTTTCCATGCATAAAATAGAGTATTGAAATATTCTAATATATTACCATTCTATAATTGACTTCTTCCATTATAAGGAAATAATTCATGTGGGTACTTTGATTGGTATGATTCATCGCCATGTGCACGTGAAAGGCAATTTGGCTTGGAGCTACTGGACAAGAATTTTGTTTTGAAACAAGAAAATTTAATGTTACAACAAAAAAATTTGGAATTAAAAGTGCAATTGTCTAAATTTCAACTTATGAAGAAGAGTGGAAAACATAAAACATGTTGTATCCAAGTTTTATCGATTACTATTGTAATTGTTGCAGTTGTGGACACCCCATTTTTACCAATTATTTCTATCATATGTTCATGCAAATGATTAACTAGAATAGCTGATCATTTGGTGAGGAATTGGCCTTGTAAAGACCAAATTGCCCAAATTGCCATTTTATGAGGAAAAAGACAATTTATTATTTCATGTGTACATTTGGATTGGAATCAACCCATTTGTATTGCATTTGACTTTTGAGGTGTTTTAGAACATCCCTGTAGATTTTCATAGCATTCTGATGAGAGCTCGATAGGTAATTAGGGTTTTTGCGACTTGAAGGGCATTTTCGTCATTTTTCTCGTATAATTTCTGAATGACCTCTGAATTCGAAACGGATTATCTCATGAGGTTTATATGGATGTGTAGAGTGTTTTTGAAGTGTCAATTGAGCCTTTGAATGGTTGGGATATATTTGCCCAAAATCGATCCCACAGGTAAGAATGAGCTGAATTAGGGTTTTGTTCAAATCGACCGTGAATTGGTCATTTTCACAAAAATGAAAGATTTTCAAAACATGTTTTCAAGTACCAATTTCATATTAAAACCATGTTTTTAGAAGTGGTGCAAGCCTAATTGATCAATTTTACAAAACAAAGAATGGTCATATGACCAATTTTGGCACAACCGGGTCAATTGACTAGCTTTTTGCTACAACCCTTGACCATGGTCAAGTATTTTTAACCCAAAAACATTTTAAAAATGTGGAGGATCAAAACACGGTCGTTTTGAGCCCTGAACCATCGAATTCGGATTAGATTTGACCAAAATATGACCAAAATTTGAAAACCCTAGAATTTGGGAAGAAAATTTGGGAAGTCACTATGGTGACCGTCTTAGCTAGGACGGCCAACCGTCCAGTCCAGGACGGCCAGCCGTCCAGCCTAGGACGGCCACTAGCATGCTCGATCAGATTTTGCAATTTTGGAAATTTTCACCTATTTTGGCCGATTTGATTTGATTTTTTTGGGATGAATTCGAAGGGTTTCAGCTTTCAAACCCTAGGGAGACTCATTCTAAGCCCTAGGATTGTTTTTTAGATAGATTAATCCTAACCATTCAAGGTTTTGAACCCTAGCTCTATATATGCTGCATTATGGAGTTAGGAAAAGAGGGGGGAGAATTCTAGGGTTTTGAGATGGAGGCTACAGATCTGGTCCTCCATTGTTACACCATTGCAGGGGCAAGAACTCAAGGCTAGGAGCTTTGAGAAAGGTAGCCAAGAAGGAGATCGAAGGGTAAATGCTTAACCATGGTCTTGTTCTTTGATTTTTTATGTAAATCCTTATTTTTTCTTCATTCTCATGCATTCAAGATGTATAATATAAATAATTTTTTAGTTGCTTGCATATGTTAGAATGATGTTAGTTGTTGCATGTGGCTTGTTTAATGTAGTTTGCATGTCTAGGGTTATCTTTATTATGATTATATATTAGCAAGCATGATTAGGGTTGTCTTTTATTGTTATTTTATGTGAGCATGTATGATTAGGTTTAGTTTTTGTTATGACTTTATGTTAGCATGTATGTCTAGGGTTAGTTAACTTTATCGAGATTTTATGTTAGAATGCATGTTTAGGGTTAATGTAGTTTTATTGTGATTTTATGGGGTAAGCATGTTAGGGTTAGCTTTGTTATGATTTTATGTATACATGCATGATTAGAGTTAGTTTTATTATGATTTTATGTAAGTATGCATGATTAGGGTTAGCTTTATTGTGATTTTATGTGAGTATGCATGATTAAGGTTAGTTTTATTATGATTTTATGTGATTAGAGGTGTTTAGGATTAGTCTTGTTATCATTTTGTGCTAGTTAACATGTTTAGGATTAGCTTTGTTGTTATTTTATGTTAGTTATCATGTTTAGGATGAGTTTTTTTTTTTTTTAATTATTTATGTGTAAGCATGTTTAAAATAGATATTGATATGTTCATATTGTTATTTGAGTCTCTAAATATTTGATTGATGGTATTAATGATGATATGAATGTATTAAGATGTTATTTTGACATGTGATGAGTCTTGAGTCTGTTTATGCTTTTCATGATTATTTAAGCACTTGGCATGAATTTGATTGTTTGAATATATAAATTGTGTACGAGGGAGCGTGCGAAGGTAAGACCCCCCCTTGTGTTTAAATTAATTGTGTAAGCATATTTTTGTGTAGTTTTTGATATGTTTTGCATGGTAATTTAATCAAGCATGATAGATTGTATGCTAGGGTGTTTATTCATTATTAACCATGGATTAAGAATGATTTTTAGGCCATTAAAAGTGTATATTCAAATCTGTCCAGATTTGAATACATACTTTAAAATGGTTTAATTATCATTTTTAAGCCATGATTTGCATGATTTTTGTAGTTTATCTTGTATATTCATGTAGAAAGCATGCTAGGTCATCTTCACAATTTTTATTCTTATTTTCATGGTTTTTAGGGTGGTTTAAGGTTAATATTCAAATCTGTCCGGGTTTGTTTATGTCCTTAAATCGCTTCTAAAAATTATTTTAGGGCTAAATCTAACTTAGAAATATGTTTAGGATCACATAGTTTGATTAGTATGCATTTAGGAACATTTTCATGCATGGTTAGAATTGATTTTGTGAATGTTTGATTAATTTATTTAAATTACAGCATGCATTGCATTAGGATTTTAGAGTATTAGACAAACTTTAGGGCTAGTTAGGGACCCTAGGTTTAGGAAGGTCACTTGACCTTCCCTAGGACTGTCCTTTGTTGTAAAGACCATTATCTGACTTGTGTATTTTATTTGATTTAAGAGTCTATCTTCGAGGGATTTTCTAAAAAGATTTTAATGTGATTTTTACAAAACGAATATGATTTTTTATGAAAGATTTGATTATTAAATGATTTTCAAAAAAGATTTGAAATGTTTTAAAGATTTCTACTCTGGAATGAAATTCCTCTCAATATGATTTGTTTTCTTGAAATATCTTTGAAAAAGATTTTCAATTGGAATTTAATTCTAAATATAAGAATTGTTTAGAATATTTGGATTTTAAGAAAGTCTTTTAATTTGAAATGATTTTAAATAAATGATTTTAAACAAACAAAAACTCTTGAAGTTAGAGTCTTGAATTAGGTTGAATACCTTTGATGATGTGATCGATTACAATAGGAGAGTCCTAGGGTAGTCGAACTACGTGGACTTTGATACTTGCCAGGTGATACTAGTAAGTTACGTAGGCGCTAATAGGGCTCAAGTCCGCCCTAGGATGCCCGTAGGGGATTCTAGGTTCTTAGGGTTTGTTTGTATATATTTTTTATTAATATAACTAATATAGATAATGCATTTATATCACTATTGTTTTTTTGGTTGATTAGATTATTTAGGATTGTTTGCATTAAGGATTTAAATAGCCCAAATAAATTAGAAGTCCTTTAATTAAGGCGAGGTGGGTGCCTACAAGTGAAAGCTTGGAACCTTCCCACGTCGTAACCTAGCCCCCGAATCCAACTCTGGTTTGTAGACTGTCTTTTCATTGAAAATGGAGTTTGTTTTGTTTTGATTTTAAAAATAAAATATTTTTCATGGTTTCCTTATTCCTTAAAAATAAGGTGGCGACTCCTTTGTTTTGTTTGTTTTCTAAACCCCCCTAATCACATCGCCCGGTGATGATGTGGACCCCCCATAAAGGCCCCGTCCGGTGGCTGGTCCACAGCAGTGTTTTTTTTTTTTTTTTTGCCGGATCATTTAAAAATAATCAGTACCTGTATTTGAAATGAAGAATGTGAATGTGTAATGACATGTGCCTATTCTCTTGAATGATAAATTTTTTGTTTAGAGTCTTTTTTGTATGGACAGAAGTGTGTTTTATATATATATTTATGACTTTTCTTTTTTCTTTTTTCTTTTTTTTTTTCTGTAGAGATGCAACTACAAAAATGAATATCCGCTTTGGTATGAAAAGGCATTAATGCCAAATTCTGGCATTTGACATTTACAAAAAATGAACATCCGCTTTGGTGCGAAATGACATTAATGCCAAATTCTGGCATTTGACATTTACAAAAAATGAACATTTGCTTTGGTACGAAATGGCATTAATGCCAAATGATCAGGCATTTGGCATCCCGCTTTGATACGAAATGGCATTAATGCCAAATTCTTGCATTTGACATTTACAAAAAATGAACATCCACTTTGGTACAAAATGACATTAATGCCAAATTCTGACATTTGGCATTTACAAAAAGTGAACATCCGCTTTTGTATGAAATGTAGTGATTAATTCTTATGTGCGTATCATTCAGAAAGCTTTTGAAGCTATAGTGATTAATTCTTATTAAGTGCACTTACCTGATGATGCCACAGAACAAGAAGTGCTAAATAAATAAATAACATCCACAACTGTAACATTTGAAAATTAAAATGCTCTTAACATCAATCTCTAATAAAAATTAAAATATATCTATCTCTAATAGATCATTGTTGACATTAATCTTTCCACACAGTCTTGTCCATATTCTGACCATCAATTGTTGTTTCAACATGAATTTTCATCCTACTCATCAGCCCCTACAAAAAGGAAAAACAAAACTTTGTTTTAATTCAAATTAAATAAGGAAAAACAATGTAATAAATAGCTAAAAAAAATTTTGGCATACAGAAAATAAAGCACTTACCTATAGGAGACATACCATCATTAAAATCTCTATCATTTTGTGTTCCTTCATTTTGGGTTTGAAATGCTCTACAAGATACACAATGAGGGATACAATTATTTTTGTTAAATAATAAACATACAAAAAAATTCTTAACCTAAATAAAATGTAACATTTGTAAAAATATCAAGAAAACATACATATTCTTTAATATTAGACAATTTCGCTTATCATAAGAATCTCCAAATTTTCCCACATGTCCACAGACGGTACATTTCATTCCTTGTTATTTAGCCCTCTTTTTGCCTCCCTTTAGGCGTTTTTCACATCCCTTTGGCCTGCATTTGTTCGGCTTAATCAACATTTGTCCCTGAGGAGTGTTGGATTTACTAGAAACGACAACTTCATTGCTATTTATACTACTTGACACGAGTTCACCATGGAAGGAGGTCAATAACACTTCCAACTTAAGGGTTTTCTCCTCACTAAGAAGGGCTTTATCAACCACCTTTCCAAATAGTTGATACAATCGGTTATGTTCACTAACAATGACTTATCAGCAGTATCTTTTAACTCAATACCACTCCCATTTACTACCCTTATTGATTTAGCTGCCTTACCCCATCTACTCAAGATATACTTCTCAGGTAATGTTGTCAATTGTTTTTTGAAAATTAAATAATGCAACACATGTCTGCATGGAATGACCTCCCACTCAAACTTCTTACAGCTACAATGCACCATGTCTTTAAACGAATCATCCACAATCTCCTGTACCTTATCCCCGACTCATTTGCATTTTGAACTCGATATACACATAATCCATTGTCATTATCTTCTTTCAACTGTGATGAATACCACATACATTCCATAATCTCATCTTGAAATTTCAAAAATATTTCACAAGTATAAAAATCAGCCATTTGTTTCTCCATGATAAACTGTCTTCAATATGGGATGCTCATTCTTATCTTTATGGTCACACATAAGCTCCCCATTTCGTTGACGCGCTAGTACCCTATTAAGCCGTGCAATGAAGTCAATGAATGAATTTTTTTTTGTTCAAAAATCTTTTGAAAAATGCATGACTACTCTCGGCACGTTGACTTAAAGACATTCTAGCAGCAAAGACATCCTTCACAAATGCGGGAACCCATTTTGAACGCAATGCAAACATTCTTATCAACCACTCATTTCCTTGCATTCCACTGTGTTCAATGACTTCCATCCACCTTGATTCAAATTTTTGCGCAGTGTCTGAATCTCAAATGCAATTACTAAACTTCTTGTAATGATTTGCCTAAACCCTTGGCCCTAATTTTTTAAAAAACTTATTCAAAATATGCCAAATGCAAAATCTATGCAATGTGTCAGGAAATACTTCAGCAATTGCGATTGACATGGCTGGATCTTAGTCAGTTATGATCAACTTTGGCGGACCAATCGACATTGATTGCATCCATTGGTCAAATAGCCAAATAAAAGATTTGGTACTCTCTTTACTCAAAAACCCACAACCAAATAAAGTTGATTACACATGATTATTAACTCCTACAAATGGGGCAAATATCATACTATATCGATTTGTATTATACGTAGTATCAAATATAACAACATCTCCAAAAAAGTTATATGCCCTTTTAGATGTAGCATCAGCCCAAAAACACTTTGTAATTCGATTATCACTATCCAACTCAATAGCATAAAAAAAAGATGGATTATTTTGTTGTTGTGAAACAAAATGCTCTTTCAACATTTCGGCGTTATGATCATCTATTGATTTCCCAAAATCCCTTTGAGCATTTCTTAAATCCATCTCCGCGCATCCTACTTGGTCCAACCCACCAGTAGTTAGCTCAAAAATTCTCATCTGTTAATGTACAGGCACATTGGCAGTTTCCAACAGTCCTGCTATTGACCATTTGGTAGTATTAACACTCCTATGGGATCTCAAAAAATGAACTTTGGAAGTGGTTGTCAATGGGTGGCTATGTTGCTTAACAAAAACAGAAACTTTGTATTTTTCACCCGACTTGACAACAACAAGTTTAGCTTTGCAATTATCACGTGTCTTCCCCCTACTCCTTTTTTTATCAACATCATATTCTATTTTTGATCTCTCTTTAAAGCATACATATTCTTTTCTAATTATTTCAGTCTCCTTCCTATGACTACCCCTATTCGGACACCAAACCCAGCACGCTTCGCATAATCATTGTAAAACTGGTAACAGCTTCCAAAGAATCAAATTCTTGACCAATGTTCGATTTATAATGATCCCATTCTTCTAGAATGTAAAAGACCTCGGATGTAGTTGAGGTTGATTCTACAAGTTGTTTTGTGGGTGGGTGTTGGAAATCATCCCCTAAATCATTGGTAAGATGGTCTATTTCATTTGAGTCCATATCTAACACATATCTCTAGACCAAAAAAAACACAAAGAAAAAACAAAGCTTAACTAAGTTAAATACAATAATTGACATTAATATTAAACTGTTGAGTATCATAAACTTATGAAAAAAAATTCATGCCTCTAAATCATGATATTCAAGCATGTATTTTTCAAAGATCAAAAGAAACAAAAAAATTGCCAATGATCAAAATAAAAAACAAGTGAACTGGAAAAGCAAACTGATTAATTCATATAGCTTGTACTTTTGAACAATGTTATCAAACACTGACCGGCCCGCCCGGTTCAACCAGTTGAATCGGGAACCGGTCTCCTCTGCGGTTGGTTTAACCCACAAAAACCTATTCAATTCAACAATCGCTCTCTTTTGCAAAACCTGGTCAACCCGGTTAAAAGAACAGGTCAATTTTTTATTTTTTTTTAAAGGTGCTAAAATGATTAAAATAACCCCAATTTTTTAAAATATCTTAAAGCTAATAAGGCTAAAAAGGCAAATTAGTTTAAAAAAATCCCAAATAGCAAAAAGAAACCCAAGCACCTAATTTGATAATACAATATTCTTATCTTGCATTTTAAAAAATATATATAATAAAGATTGATCAATAGTAATTTTTAATTTTCAATTTTGATGACTGCACATACATTCAAATATATGAATTGATTGTACAAACATTTAAAAAAATTATATTGCATATATTTCTCAATTATCACATTATAATATAATCCCCTTATTTACACATAATCCCCAGTTACCAATGGGTCAATATCATACTTTTATGAGTCAAATCGGTTGACTTTAATGTCATATCAATAATATTAAATTATGAAAAATGTCACATCAACTTTGATTTGATGGGCATTTAATTTTATGTCTTTACATTGAGGATTGGGGATTATTTTGTAAGTTGGGGATTCTTTGATACACCCACTTAATATCAAAAAGTCTTAAATATATATTTTTTATTTCCATCAAAAGATGAGCTTGTTTTCTTCACTCCACGAAGAGAGCAAACCAACCATTCCGCTATTCATCCCACAAAAGAGCTTATTTTCTTCACTCTATAAAGAGAAAGCAGGCCAAGCATTCTGTAACATGTTCTAATAGTGTGCTACATATTCTAATATGTTCGGCTGCCGACAATTGAACATAGGATGATATTCTACTCGTGCCTACTGAACATTCTATAATATTCAACATCCCTTATTGAACATTTGTATATGTTCGGTTAGGATGACTGGTGTGCTGTCGCAGGCAACCAAAAATAAAACCTATACTCCTAAAAATACATGTAGTGGTGCAAGTAAGGATCGTTCCCACGGAGAGTATTTAGTCTAGTTTTATGCTACGTGAACAAGGATGGGGGGAGTTTTGAATATAACGAAAACAATTTTAAGAAGAACAACTAAGGAACAATTCAAATTAAAGTATCTAAATCAATTAAAAGAACAAACCTTGGTCCAAGTCAACATCCACCATTGGAATTTTACAACTGATCATTGATGCAAGTATAAATTAATTCATACTTTGAATATTCACCGTTGGAATTATTTTCCTATCTCTCCTTAGTCATAGTTAATTAGAAAACAAGCGATCTAATTAACCTTAACTACTAAACAA
>JAESVK010000050.1:3779546-3803232 GCA_017140935.1 Hamamelis virginiana | reverse complement strand
AAAAAAAATATCATCAAAAATATAAATAATGCATGAAAGTGTCCTAAATGCAATCTAATTACTCTATGTGAACCTAGGCATGTTTCTATGTTGATTTTGGCCTAAAAAGTGAGTTTTAATACACTTTTAAATTACTTTAAATCCATGGACAGATTTATAAGTAATCAAAAAGTGGGTTTAAAACCCATAAAATAAAAGAATAAAAGAAGTGAAAATTGCCTAATATGCAATCTAATATGATATATCAAAATAATCATAATAAATTTCATCACAAGGGGAAGAGACTTACCTTTGCATGCTCCCTCGAACACAAATCATATCATTCAAACAAGACATAAGTAAAATATAAACCTAATATTAACAATATAAAACTATTTAAAAAAAAAAAAAAAAAAACTAACCTCTTTCTCTGCCTCCTTGCTTCGAGCCTTCTCCTCAAGCTCCAATCCTTCTCTCCAAGGACTCTAAGGACCTCAAAAACTTTAAAACTTAAGCTAGAGTGCTATCGGGGAGGCTTGTGCAATTGCTCAAGCCTCTACTCTCCAAGCTAATTCTCTATAGCTTATACTGTGTGTTGTAACTGATTTCAGGGTCCTCTATTTATAGGTTCACAAAGCTATAGCAAGCTTCTCACTTTTCCGATGTGGGACAGAGTGCATTTCATTATTCTACACTACATGCAGGCTCGTTGGGCCCGTTTTAAGTCCAAATTTGACGATTCAAGCGTCAAAACGATCGTGATTCGATTCTCCATGTTTTAAGAAGTGTTTGAAGTGATTCGAGACAAGATCGACAATCATTCAGGGCTTTTGTGATTCAAAGGACAAAACTGCCCTTCAGTCACAAAAGACCTTATTTTCTATCAAACCTGGCTCAGAATGTCATGAAATCTTGCAGGGATGTTCCTAGACTCTCTAAAAACCTAATGCAAAAAGAACCGACTCAATCTGACCTAAAAACTTACATGTGATAATGACCTCTACCTAATTACCCACAAAGGGTAAAACTGGCAACTTAGGGTTTTGACACCCTATTTCACATCTATTCATAGGCAACCATTCATGACCATACTCATGGTCAAAAATGGATGTCTACAAATGTGTGTTGATTTCAGAGATCTCAATAAGGCGTGTCCTAAGGATGATTTCCCTCTGCCTCATATAGATGTATTGGTCGACAACACTGCTGGCCATGCACTCTTGTCTTTTATGGATGGCTTTTCGGGTTACAACCAGATCAAAATAGCTTCCCAAGATATGGAAAAGACAGCTTTCATTACACAATGGGGGACATTTTGTTATCGGGTTATGCCCTTCGGCCTTAAGAATGCTGGCACGACATACCAAAGGATGGCTACCACACTGCTGCATGATTTGATTCACAAGGAGGTGGAAGTGTACGTAGATGATATGATCGTGAAGTCTGTGGATAGGGAAGGACATTTAGCTGCTCTGAAGAAGTTCTTTGAAAGAATTATCAAGTACAAGTTGCGTCTGAACCCTCAGAAATGTGCATTTGGAGTGACTGCTGGGAAGCTGCTCGGTTTTATGATCACACTGAGAGGGGTAGAAGTAGATCCGCGGAAAATCAAAGCCATCATGGAGATGCAACCACCAAAGACAGAAAATGAAATCCGGGGATTTTTGGGAAGAATTCAGTTTATCAGCCGTTTAATAGCTCAGTTGACAACTATCTGCGAGCCGATTTTCAAGCTGCTAAAGAAGGATGTACCGACTAAGTGGAATGAGGAATGTCAAGAGGCATTTGATACCATCAGAAGGTATTTGAGCAACCCACCAATCATGGTTCCCCCGCGACAAGGTGAACCGTTATTACTCTACTTAACTGTCACCGAAACCGCGATGGGAGCTATGTTAGCTCAATATCTTGAAGAATCCTTGAAAGAGAATGCCATCTATTACCTCAGCAAGAAGATGACAGATTATGAAGTGAACTATAGTGCTTTGGAAAAGACATGCGTAGCATTGGTATGGGCAACTCAAAAGCTTCGCCATTACATGATGTCTTTCCAAGTACTCTTGATCAGTTGAATGGACCCATTGAAGTATCTGCTTGAGAAGCCTGCTTTGTCCTATAAAACAGCGCGGTGGTTATTGTTATTGTCAGAATTCGACATTCAGTATGTACTGCAGAAATCAGTAAAAGGAAGAGCTATAGCGGAACACCTGGCAGAATGTGCTACTTCACAAGCAGACAATGGCAATTACCAGTTCCCGGATGAAGAAATCCTTGTGGTAGAGAAGAAGGTGTGGAAAGCGCACTTTGATGGAGCATTAAATAGGAAAGGATGTGGCATAGGAGTTTGTCTGGAGACACCTGAAGATGTGATGATACCTGTGGCAGTGAAACTGAACTTTAAGGCAACCAATAACATAGCTGAGTATGAGGCTTGCATTTTAGCCTTAGAATCAGCATTAGCCTTGGGAGTAGAAGAGCTCGAAGTATATGGGGATTCAGCCCTTATCATATGCCAGACTAGAGGAGAATGGAAGACTAAGGATGAGAAACTGCTGCCATATCACGATTATCTAGAGACATTGGTGAAAGAATTCCGTCAAATAAAATTCTTTTACCTGTCTAGGCAAAAGAACAAGTTTGCGGATGCCTTAGCCACTCTAGCATCCATGGTAGAGATTCCAATAGAAGGGGGAGTAGCACCGATGATCATTGAATCTAGAGAAGAACCCATCTATTGTTGTGCCCTAAGGGAAGGAGAACTAAACGACGGGAAGCCATGGTACCATGATATTCAGCAGTACTTAGAAAAAGGGGAGTATCCACCAGAAGCATCCTATGTTGACCGAAGGACTTTGAGAAGGTTGGCTAGCCAGTTCATCTTGTGCAGTGGGAAATTGTATAAAAGATCTTATGACGGTGTCCATCTCTTGTGTGTAACAGAAGATGAAGCAGAGCAGATTATTCAGGAAATACATGAAGGGGCTGGGGCTCCACATATGAATGGGTATATGCTCGCAAAGAAGATTATGAGACTGGGTTACTATTGGTCGACCTTAGAAAGTGATTGTGCTAAACATGTTAAGAAATGCCATAAGTGCCAGGTGTTTGCAAGTGGTAAGCATCAGCCATCCATGCCACTCACTACCATGTCATCACCATGGCCGTTTGCAACATGGGGCATTGATATCATCTGCAAGATCACTCCTGCGGCCTCGAATGGGCACGAGTACATATTGGTGGCCATAGATTACTTTACCAAATGGGTAGAAGCAGCGTCGTACAAGACTTTGAATGCTAAGCAGGTTGCCAAGTTCATACAGTGCAACATCATCTACCGGTATGGAGTGCCACGGGAGTTTATTTCAGACAATGGGCAGCATTTCAAAAAAGAGACCGAAGAGCTTCTTAAGAAATATGGTATAGTACATCACCATTCATCTCCTTACCGTCCGCAGACTAATGGAGCAGTGGAGGCAGCTAATAAGAATTTGAAAACCATTTTGAAGAAGACCACTGATACGTACAATGATTGGCATGAGAAGTTGCCTCTGGCATTGTGGGGCTATCGCAATCCATTAGAGCGTCAACTGGGGCTACACCCTACTCGTTAGTGTATGGTATGGAAGCAGTGTTACCAATTGAGTTAGAGATACCTTCACTAAGGGTAGTTATGGAAAGCCAACTAGCAGAAGTCGATTGGATGAGGGATAAATATGAACAGCTGTCCCTAATTGACGAGAAGAGATTGAGGGCCCTGTACCATGTTCAAGGTTATCAGAGAAGGATAGCTCGAGCATTCAACAAGAGAGTTAAAAACAGAGGCTTAAAGAAAGGGGATTTGGTACTCAAAGAAATCAGAATGCCAATTCATGATCCAAGAGGGAAGTTCAAGCCAAGTTGGATCAATTGAAAAAGTATCATGTATAAATAAAAAAAAAAAAAAATCCGCTAAGTAGAAAACCTGAAAAGGCTGCTTAGGCAAAAATTAGGGCAAGAGCTCGCTAGGTAGAAAACCTGCAAAGGCTGCTTAGGCAAAAAGTAGAGCATTCAAAAAAAAAATGCTTTTCAATTGATCCCACGAACTACAAGGACCTGATTCTCCAAGTATTCAAAACAAGAAAATTGAAAGTTTTATGAGAAAAAGATATTCAAAGGATGGAGATATGTAGGCAGCCCATAAAGTTACCTTGGGTGCGGTCCAATTCTTTAAGGCAAAACAACCCTGTGTTTGTTTTCAATTGTAATTGTTTGCAGTGATTTATTCAAAACTAAAAAGATAGAATTCTTTTATTCATGAGATGAAGAGAAACCTTTCAAAGGTCTATTACATGCCATATGATTCTAATTCCATTCATTCTAAATAAAAAAGCATGGGAAATATGTTTCAAAAGTTCTGTCAAATCCTTCGTTCCTTCCTTGAAATTTCTTCAGAGTCATCATCTCTTCTTCTCTTGTAAAGTACTACTTGTAAAGCATTAGGTGGAAGTGACGAAGTGTCCCCTCGCTCTTCAGATGAGAGACTTTCAATAAGTCCTGAAATCCTAGCCTTCATTTCTTGTCCCTGAGTACCCACAGTCTGAGATAACCATTGTTTATAAGCCTCATCCAGTTCAAAAGGCCCATGAGAGAAATCAATGTGAGTTGTGCGCAATACAGATGGCCACCTTGACATCAAAGCTTTCACCATTGATGGAGAGATCGCTTTGGAAGTATAAGTATGCTCTGAGAGAGATGGAATTGTCTGTTTGGTCCCCATTTGGCGAAGTAGTCGGGTTGCCCAATAGAAAGAGGTACACTTCAATCCTACCAAAATCACTGCAGAATAACCTGGAGAGCGGAGCAGATAATGACCAGAACAACTCCAGTCATGCACATACCACTCAATGTCATCCCAAGAGAGAGTAGACAGAAAAGTCAACCATTCGAGTAAAGTGTTTTCTCGAGGTAAAGTAATAGCACGGCGATGATAAGAAGCATGGTAGGAAGTACCAATGGAAGGAGCGATGAATTTGAGCCTTTCAATCAACCACATTTGGAGTAGAATGGGGCTACCTTCAAAAGGAACCTTGGGGTCGGAGTGCAGCTTGTCTAAACCATTCAGAGTTTCGGCAAGGACCATGGGCATCATGTTTTGTGATGTAGAAAGGGGTAAAACTAGTTCACACAGTTCTAATGGAACCAAGAAAGAACCAGTACAGAAGAAAAATTGCCCGAGAAGGCATAAAACTAAAGCATGCTGAACAGGCCGTGAAGTGGTTAATTGATTCAAGCCAGGATGAAGAAAAGAAGTAGCCAGTTTCAGAAGATTAAGGTTGGTACCTTCGATGAATGTAGAAGTATCTCCCTCAGTGATCTCAAGAAGAGAAGCGAGAGTTGTTGTGTACTTACGCCGAATCTGTGGGAAGATGAACGGTCCTTTCAGTGGAATAGACGTGATCGCACAGAATTCCTCCAACAGTGGACATATTTCTTCGGTGCCAAAGTTGTAAACATGAATCGTGGGATTCCAAAAGTGGCTTGCAGCAATGAGAAACGTGGTTTCTATCTTGATTTGTTGAAGAGAGAAACATGCATTCAAGTTGAAGCGAGCAAACACCTTCTTGTCTTCCTTCGTCATTCTCGCCATGAATCTTTTCAAAACCTGGGGGAGAGCCTCCATGATGCTTAAAACTATTGTAGGATGGTTGTAGAGGCTGCTAAGGGTTCCTTTTTATAGGCCTAGGTCAGGTTTGAAGAGAAATTAGAAACTGAAAAGGCCAAAAATTGGAAACTGCTCAAAATAGGCAAAATTAGGCGGGCCAACTCGGTGACCGTCCTAAGCAGGACGGCCAACCGTCCTAGGGTGGATGGCCAACCGTCCTGGCTTGGATGGTCACCAGGATTTGACCACCCAATTTTGCCGATTTTGCTTTTTTTCGACTTTTTTTCGAGTTTCTGTGCACTCGGGGCCCCGATTTTGATTTTTGTCGACTTTGTTGTTATTTACAAGTTTTAAAACATTGGTATTAGTTCAATCATGATCAAAAGTTAGAGAATTAATAGCAGTGAATGAGTTTTAACAGCGCACATACACCATAAAAGTGAGAAGACTTGTTTTAGTACAAATGTTTACAAATTACATATGATTTTCAAAGAGAAACCCCGTGTCTCATAGAGGATTGATCAACGTCTTCGAGAGTTCCTCTTTATCCCTCTACTAGATCCCTCGCCAGCTGAAGAATGACGTGGTGGGTCAGGTACCTGAAACGGTGTTCACAGTTTGATCAGTTTGTGAAAAGGGAAGGAAGATGAATTTGAGAATGTGATTTGAAGTTACCTGTTGACGAGTGAGAGCGGAAGTCCTCAAGCTCATCCTGCGAAGGTCACGCCTCATGGCAGTAGTAAGATCGATGTAATCCTGGCAATACTCTCGAGGGACCTGTCAGAAGTAAATGATCAATGGGAATGCATGTGCAGTTGTTTGATTCAGTGGGAGGTTCACCTGTTCCTAAGATGGGTCTATGTGATATCCCTCATCGACCGAAGGTCGTGAAATAGTAGAAGTCACGAAGTTATCTTCAACTATCAGCTTAATGTTCCAGTCTGAAGGCTGCAAGGCAGGAGGCCTATTTGTTTCTTGATCATCATCACTAACAGCAGCTCTAGAGCTTTGACCCCGGGAACGACGACTCTGTTGACATAAAGATGAAGTTTTGTGATTGCATTTACAGGGATGAAAGAAAGTGTTATATTTACATACCATCTCAGGCAGTTCTCCAGTAGCTAAGGGGCGCATCAAGAACTGTTGGCAGAAGACCTCGTAGCTCGCATCAGAGAAAAGGAAAGCGGAAAGATCCACTCCTCTCTTGGACTCTAACAGGGCCTCACCCTTCAGTTTATCAGTGTGACGCATATTTGCAGGAGGCAGAAAAGGCACTCTAGCTGCATCCATGTTTCCATAGACTTGGCGACAGACTCTTTCACCCAAGTACCAGGATCTGCCAGCAGGCCCCTCAAACAAGATTCGCCTATGAGTTAGAAGTACACTATGCATGTGGGGGGAAGCCAAAGTTGTCCTCCAAGTACCCCATGGGTCCCAGTTCACCTGAAGATTATGAAGAGTATGAGAGTTGAATTTGGAAGATTTAAGAGGAAGACAATGGTTTGAGATTTTACCTGTTCTGCAGTGAGACCAGCAAGGATAGCTTTGGCAGCAGCATGATCATATCTATGGAGGTTGGAGTGTTTCCTGTGGCATGGATCAAAGCGAGCTAGAAATGGCCATTGGTTAACCCCCTCTTTCAAGAGAGGACAACCAAGACCCAAGTAGATGAATGCCCATACCTGCATGAAAGAAAGATCAGGGAATTGATGAAAATATGGAAAGATTCTATTGAAATACAATTGGGTGAAATCAGTACCTGCCATATGAAAGCCAAGCCGCCAAAATCCTGGGCAACATCTCGAGATTTGTCACACATGGAGCGATACATAGTCGCTAATGCAGCTCCGCCCCAGTCATACAGGTGAACATTATCCATGTCCTCCAAACTCTTCAAAAATCCTAGAGGGGCTATGTCCTGTGTACCTGCAAAGAAAGTGCATGAGAGCAGATACAATATGAATGCACGGGCAATATCCTCGGGTTCCCCTCCCTCCTCTTCATTTTGAATGCTGAAGTAATTATAGAGCCAAGAGCGCCTGACTCCTCTTTTTGTCAAATGAACATTTTCAACGCCCAAGAGATTGTGCAAGTACTCTTCATCAGTATGAGCTTCTTCATAAAAAGCGAGTGGTTGGCCTCCAATATGAAGTCCTGTAATCATAGTGAAGTCAGGTGGGATCATAGTCATTTCCCCAAACCCGAAGTGGAATGTGTTGGTGGTGTCCCACCAGAGTTCAGAAAGAGCAATCATGGCCATTCTATCCATGTTGTCGAGCCAGAGAGAATCCAAGAAGAACTTAAAGCCTGCTTGCTCAACAATGGCCTTGGCTTGGGGTTGGCGTGTCCCCATTAATTCCCACCATTTGATGAGCTTACCTAAGGAGTATCTTGTACGGATTTCGAAATTGGGCTGCATAAGCACATTTGGGGTTATATTCACATCAAAGCAAATGTTGTTATTTCTAAAGGAATTTTGATTCAAATGTAATGCAAGTATGACTATTGATTTACATATCATGAATGAAGTAAAATTTATGCTTTGAATGAGCCAAAATGATCAATACATTTTCAAAAGGTTTTTACAAAAAAGATGTATGCATATTGTATGACATAATTTATTATCAAAGGCATGGGTGGTGTCACCAAAATCCAAAATGTTTCAAATTCAAAATTGATGGTGTTTTAATCAAATTAAACACCATAGAAAATTTTTGAGATACTTTACTTGACATGAAATGACTTGTAAAGAAGAAAATGAATAATGGTGTCATTGAGGCATTTTATCAAACATGTGATATGCATATTTTCAAAATGATGTTTTCAAAGAAGATTGATCATGGCAAATACTTTCTAAAATCCTACAAAAATCATTGAAACATGATTAGGATATGTTTGATTTGAAAAATCAAAGTTTACTTCATTGAAACATTTCATCAAACACTTGGTGTGCACCATTGACAAGCTTGTGAAGCTATGAAATGGGGCTCCCATGCTTTTCCCAAAGGTTATAATGATATGAAAATCAACAATCACAACATGCAAACAAGCATTTCAATTCAATCAATTGCATATGAATCAAGAGTTAATGGTGAAATCTAACTTACATTGTCTTTGGAGTGAATATATGAAAGATGTGTTCTAGGCTCCAAGAGTAGAGATGGTGGATGAGAGTCTCCATATGAGGGTGCCTTGTATCTCGCCTTGACTTCCAAGACTGGATACTTCAAGTAAGGTGGAGGAGATTGATTTCTATCCATTTTTGAAAAGAATGGAATATGTGAGAAATAGAGAGGTTCACACCAAAATGAAAACAAGTTGAAGAACTTGAGAAGATGAAGATGATTTTGTGTTGGCAAGAGTGCAAACCAAAGATTTGGTTGAGTATGTATGGATTGAGGATCAAAAGTGAGAGAGTTTTGGAGCAAAATGGGTTTAGAGTTGCTTAGAATGAGCACAAGAGTGCACATGGGCATGAGAGGCTTAAAAAGAACAAAAAAATTCGGGTCACACATGGTGACCGTCCTAGCTAGGACGGCCAACTGTCCAGCCCAGGACGGCTAACCGTCCAGGCTAGGACGGCCACCAGTGTGCCCCAATTTGATTTTCTCAAATTTTGTTTTTTTCGGTCAATTTCCTCCAAAATTAGTTCATGTTTTGCATGGAAATTACCACTAAATGATGATTTTGAATGATGATTTTGAAATGATGATTTTGAAAACATTATATATGGGAGAAGTACCATATAATTGAGGCTGTGTTCATGTGGGAGATGTACCATATGAACAATGAGTTTAAAGTTATTTTATGTGAGACATAAAATAACGATTTGAATTGTCTTATGTGATTATTTTATGTGAAACATAAAATGATGAGGTGAGATTATTTTATGTGAGACATAAAATAATGCTTTATATGGGAGATGTACCATATAATTGATGATATGTTCACATGGGAGATGTACCATGTGAACGATGAATTTGAGTTATTTTATGTGAAGCATGAAATAACATTTTGAATTGTTTGAAATTATTTCATGTGAAACATAAAATGATGATGTGAGATTGTTTTATGTGAGACATAAAATAATACTTTATATGGGAGAAGTACCATATAATTGATGATATGTTCACATGGGAGATGTACCATGTGAACGATGAATTTGAATTATTTTATGTAAGACATAAAATAATGCCTTATATGGGAGAAGTACCATATAATTGATGATATGTTCACATGGGAGATGTACCATGTGAACGATAAACTTGAGTTATTTTATGTGAAGCATGAAATAACATTTTGAATGATTTGAGATTATTTTATGTGAAACATAAAATAGTGGCTTATATGGGAGAAGTACCATATAATTGTTCACGTGGGAGATGTACCATGTGAACAATGAACTTGAGTTATTTTATGTGAAACATGAAATAACATTTTGAATGATTTGAGATTATTTTATGTGAAACATAAAATAATGGCTTATATGGGAGAAGTACCATATAATTGTTCACATGGGAGGTGTACCATGTGAACGATGAACTTGAGTTATTTTATGTGAAGCATGAAATAACATTTTGAATGATTTGAGATTATTTTATGTGAAACATAAAATAGTGGCTTATATGGGAGATGTACCATATGATTGATGATATGTTCATATGGGAGATGTACCATATGAACAATGAGTTTGAATTGTTTTATGTGAAGCATAAAATAATGGTTTGAAAATGTTTATATAGGAGAAGTATTATATAAATAATATTTCTTATGGGAGATGTACCATAGGAATAATGAGTCTGGACTATTTTATGTGAGAGAAGTATCACATAAAATGATAGCTTGTATGTGTTTATGTGAGAGAAGTATCACATAAAATAATGATTTGTGTATGCTTATGTGAGTGAAATATCACATAAATGTTTGTTTTGTGGTTTGTTGGTGTGATTGATTTTGAAATAATTGGAAGTGTGACTTCCAAGAATTATTTTCATTCTGGATTTGTTCAGGAAATAGATTCCAATGTTGGTGAGAAGTTGGTTTGATCATCCCTCTTTTTGTTGTGGCAAAATGGGATGCCATTTTGTTTCGTTGGTATTACATGGCGAAGCCATGAAACACCAACGAGGGGCTTCTGTGGACACCCCATTTTTACCAATTATTTCTACCATATGTCCATGCAAATGATTAACTAGAATAGCTGATCATTTGGTGAGGAATTGGCCTTGTAAAGACCAAATTGCCCATATTGCCCTTTTCTGAGGGAAAGGGCAGGCAGTTCATTATTTCATGTGTACATTTGGATTGAAATCAACCCATTTGTATTGCATTTGACTTTTGAGGTGTTTTAGAACATCCCTGTAAATTTTCATAGCATTCTGATGAGAGCTCGATTGGTAATTAGGGTTTTTGCGACTTGAAGGGCATTTTCGTCCTTTTTCTCGTATAATTTCCGAATGACCTCCGAATTCGAAACGGATTGTTTCATGAGGTTTATATGGATGTGGGAAGTGTATTTTGTGTGTCAATTGAGCCTTTGAATGGTTGGGATGGATTCTCCCAAAATCGATCCCACGGGTAAGAATGAGCTGAATTAGGGTTTCGATCAAATCGACCGTGAATTGGTCATTTTCACCAAAACAAAATATTTTCAAAACATGTTGTTAAGTACTAATTTCATGTTGAAACCATGTTTTTAGAAGTGGTGCAAGCCTAATTGATTAATTTTATAAAACAAGGAATGGTCATTTGACTAATTTTGGCACAACCGGGTCAATTGGCTAGCTTTTTGCTAAAACCCTTGACCATGGTCAATTGATTTTAACCCAAAAACATTCTAAAAATGTGGAGGATCAAAACACGGTCGTTTTGAGCCCTGAACCATCGGATTTGGATCAAATTTGACCAAAATATGGCCAAAATTCGAAAACCCTAAAATTTGGGGAACAAAATTGGGAAGTCAGCATGGTGACCGTCCTAGCTAGGACGGCCAACCGTCCAGATAGGACGGCCAACCGTCCAGCCCTAGGACGGCCATCAGCATGCTCGAGCCCATTTTTCAATTTTGGAAAATTTCACCTATTTTGGCCGATTTGATTTGATTTTTTTGGCATGAATTCGAAGGGTTTCAGCTTTCAAACCCTAGGGAGACTCATTCTAAGCCCTAGGATCGTTTTTTAGAGGGATTAATCCTAGCCATTCAAGGTTTTGAACCCTAGCTCTATATATGCTGCATTATGGAGTTAGAGAAAGGGGAGGAGAATTTTAGGGTTTTTGGGAGAGGAGGCTACAGATTTTTGGAGGCTCTTCATTCTTACACCATTGAAGGGGTAAGAACTCAAGGCTAGGAGCTTGGAGGAGGCTAGCCAAGAAGGAGATCGAAGGGTAAATCCTTAACTTTGACCCTCATTTTTCATGGTTTCTTACATAAGTTTATGAGGCTATGTTGTAAGTCCTCTTGATTTTCATATGATATGAATTCTCTCTTCTTTTTCTTTCTACTATGAGTACGTTTAACATGATAGGGTTAGTTTTATTCGTTATTTCATGTCATATGCATGTTAGGGTTAGCTATATTATTATTTTATGTGATTAAATGTGATTAGGGTTAACTTAGTTAGGGTTTTATGTAAGTATGCATGCTAGGGTTAGCTTTGTCATGATTTTATATGTAGATGCATGGTTAGGACTAGTTTTATTGATATTTTATGTATAGATGCATGATTAAAATTAGTTTTATTTTCATTCTATGTGAGTAAGCATGATTAGGGTAGTTTTTATCATTATTTTATGTGAGTATGCATGTTAGGGTTAGTTTTCTTGTTATTTTATGTACGTATGCATGATTAGAAGTAGTTTTATCATTATCCTATGTGAGTAAGCATGTTAGGGTTAGTTTTCTTGTTATTTTATGTACGTATGCATGATTAGAAGTAGTTTTATTATTATCTTATATGAGTATGCATGTTAGGGTTAGTTTCTTGTGATTTTATGTGTATAAGCATGCTAGGGTTAGTTTTTGTTATGATTTTATGTTTAGGATGAGTCCGTTGTTATTATTTCATGTATGCGAGCATGCCTAGGGTAAGTGTAGATATATTCATATTGTTATTTGAATCTCTAAATGTTTGATTGATGGCATTAATGATGATATGAATGTGTTAATATGTATTCTTGACATGTGATGAGTTGTGAGTCATTTTTTTTTTATGCTTTTTTATGATTATTTGAACACTTGATATCGATTTGATTGTTTGAACATAAAAATTGTGCACGAGGGAGCGTGCCAAGGTAAGATCCTCCCCTTGTGTTTGAATTAATTATTTAAGCATAGTTTTGTGTAGTTTTTGATATGTTTTTGCATGGTAAATTAGTCAAGCATGTTAGATTGTATGCTAGGGTGTTTATTTGATATTGATATGGATTAAAGATGATTTTTAAGCTACTTAAAGTATGTATTCAAATCTGTCCAGATTTGAATACATGTTTTAAAGTGGTTTAATTAACATTTTTAAGCCATATTTTGCATAATTTTATTAGTAGTTTCATAGTATATTCATGTAGAAAGCATGCTAGGACATTTTCACATTTTTATTTTTGTTTTCATGATTTTTAGAGTGATTAAAGGTTCATATTCAAATCTGTCCGGATTTGTTTATACCCTTAAATCATTTCTAAAAATTATTTTAAGGTTTAATCCAACATAGAAATATGCTTAGGTTCACATAGATCAATTAGTGTGCATTTAGGAGCATTTTCATGCATTTTTAGAATTGATTACATGCTTATTTGTTTAAATTTCAGCATGCATTGCATTAGTATTTTTAGGATTTTAGATTAACTTTAGGGCAAGTTAGAGACCCTAGGCTAGGAAGGTCACTTGACCTTCCCTAGGAATTTCCTTTGTTGTAAAAGTCATACTCAGATTTGAGTATTTTAATCGATTTGATTGTCTATCTTCGAGAGATTTTCTAAAAATGATTTTGATATAATAAACATGATTTTATGAGATATTTGATTATTAAATGATTTTCAAAAAGATTTGAAATGTTTTAAAGATTTTTACTTTGGAATGAAATTCCTACCCATATGATTTGTTTTCTTGAATATCTTTGAAAAAGATTTTCAATTGGAATTTGATTCTAAAGATAAGAATTATTTGGAATATTTGGATTTTATGAATATCTTTTAATTTGAAATGATTTCAAATAAATGATTTTAAACAAATAAAAACTCTCGAAGTTAGAGTCTTGAATTAGGTTGAATACCTTTGATGATGTGATCGATTACAATAGGAGAGTCCTAGGGTAGTCGAACTACGTGGACTTTGATACTTGCTAGGTGATACTAGTAAGTTACGTAGGCGCTAATAGGGCTCAAGTCCGCCCTAGGATGCCCGTAGGGTGTCCTAGGTTCTTAGGGTTTGTTTGTATATACTTTTTATTATTATTAATATAACTAATATAGATAATGCATTTATATCACTATTTTTTGGTTGATTAGATTATTTAGGATTGTTTGCATTAAGAAATTTAAATAGCCCAAATAAATTAGAAGTCCTTTAATTAGGGCGAGGTGGGTGCCTACAAGCGAAAGCTTGGAACCTTCCCACGTCGTAACCTAGCCCCCGGATCCAACTCTGGTTTGTAGATTGTCTTTTCATTGAAAATGGAGTTTGTTTTGTTTTAAAATAAAAACATTTTTATGGTTTCCTTATTCCTTAAAAATAAGGTGGCGACTCCTTTGTTTGATTTCTAAACGCCCCCTTTAATCACATCGCCCGGTGATGATGTGGACTCACACCATAAAGCCCCGCCACGAGGCTGGTCCACAACCTGTCATGGGGACATATGAGTGTACAACAAGGAATCTATCACTCTCAGTAAAGAGAGAGAATGCCTCGTATTATTCTCAAAGATATAATTCATACAAGTCTTTGGCCAAAGCAGTTGAGAATAAGAAAACTGTTTCTTGAGTATCCCAAAGTTGAATTTATATTTTGAGAATCACATACAAAATGTTAAATTAGGGTTTGACATATTATCCAATACCCAAGTAATTTAACTAAGGCATTGTTTGATGGAAGGATTGAATTGTATCTTAATTGTAACTGAAGGGTTCACTGTGTTATGATTAACCTTCACACAACCTAGGGTGTGTCTTGACATATTGCTAGATGTCACTCAGGACTAGTAGAGGCCAAAGAGAAATTGATTTCTCAAAAGGAAATTAGAAGAGTTCTAATTTGAACCTTAAATAAAAGTAGTTTTATTTGAAGGATAATTTATAATCCTAATTCCTACTACTAGGTTGTTGTGAACCTAAGAGGTCACACACATATAGTTGGTAGCTTCATTTAAAGAAGAAGAGAGAATAATATGCAAATATTAATTAACTAGAATTTCAAGTTTTTGAAATTTGAAATTTGAAATTTGAATTTTGAATTTTGAAATTGTCATGAGATGGTAAGATAATTAAAGATTTCAAATAGTTAATTGAATTTCAAGTTAGTTGAAATTTAAATTTGAAATGGTTTCAAATTATAGATAAGATAACAAATTATCTATCATTGCATTTATATTTTGAATTTGATTTATTTCAAATTTGAAATATGGTTATCATCTATCTAAGAGAGCTAGCACTCATCTATAGATAGACACACAAGGAGGCCGGCCATGCTATGGAAAGATAGGATCAAAAGTGTTTTGTTCCCTAGCCATCTCCTCTCTCTCTCTCTCTCTCTCTCACTCATCTCTTGGAGCTTGCAACTAGTGTGGATCAATCTTAGAGGCTTTCATTATTTTGGGGCTGCTCTACAATCATTTAATCCTACTCTTAAGGCTATCAATGTAAGTTGTTTACATTATTTAAGTATTGATTAAATAGCTTATACAATCATCATGTGATCTTGATTCATATTCCATGGAGAAAAATTTTATTCCGCACATTTCCATGGGATTCATTCAGTGGTATCAGAGCCGATCATGATTTGGTACTGTATAAGCTATTCTATGGTGGATTTAATATTGTTTAAACCTAAGTGGTTGGGATTTTTAATCCCAAGACCCTAACCATAGGTTCGGCCATGTTGGTGGTTGCTATGGTTTTGGTTTCTTCATCTCTATTCTTTTTATTTTCTATTGTTTTAATCAAGAGTTGATTACATGTTTGATTATAATGGTTTAAATACTGATTTAGCATTATAACACATGTGTTTAAGAAACAAAATAATCAAAATAAAAGAGGAGGCCAAAAATCCCCAATGGTGAGGGAGTGTGGCTACATGGGTTTTGCAGAAAATGGGTTTTCAGGTTTTGTTAAATCTGAAACAATAGGGGCTGGTTTTGGATGATCAATGACCATAGATGTTTAGTACATTGTATAAGCATCTTGCATATAAAATTTCATGAATTTTGGAGAAGATTTGATGGCTCAAATAAAATTTTAAAGTTGATACAAGTTGCTGCCCAGAATTTTCCAGCAACACTGTGTTTTCAAAATAAATATTGAAAAACGTTTTCAAATGATTTTCTTGAGCCATCATGCTTCAATTCATTAATATATTGATTTTTAATCATGTTAGAATAGTTCTTTCATGAAAAATCGTTCATATATGGTCACACTAAGAATTTTGGGATTGACTAGCCTATTATCATATGTGCTGGAATTTTTCAATATGTTGAAAAATTGTAATCTTTTTAATACTTAGTGTTTTGAATTAATTAGCCCCATGTTACCACTGTGTTAGGGACTTAATAAGGTTGTTATTAAAATCCTAAAATGGTCATGAAAGCCTCTCTAAGGGCTGTTTATAAAACCCAAAGTTTTGGTAACCCAGAAATTATTTTAGGCAAAAGTTTAGAACTTGTTTCCTATTTCAATTTTGTCAAATATTAATTTTGATATTCCCATGATTTTATTATTGATAAAAACATGTTTTAAAGATTTTAAAACAGTAGGGGATGATTAAAAATTAATTTTGATAATTTAATCAAATTAGGTTTCTATTTTAGTCTCTTGACTATAATAGTTTTCTATTTTGATTTTTCAAAGTTGTTTGAATTTTAAATAAGATTTAAAATGATGATGCCACTGTTTTAATGTGATTAAAACAATATAATATTCATGAGATGAATATTTAAAGGTTTATTGATTAATATTAATTACCATATATACATTGCTTATGCATTATATTCTTGCAATATGATTGTTTATCAATGTGATTGTTAAAATGGGTTGATTATGGACTTAAGACCAAACTAATTGGATGTGATTGGCCGCATATGGATGTGATTTAGGGGCTGTTATTTATTTATTTAAATGGGTTGTAATTTAATTGGGGCTTGCATGCCTCATCCCTCTATGTATTCTTTTTATTTAAATGTAATTATCAAGAATGGAGGCTTGGAGCATGGAGAGGCACAAAAGGAGCATGGAGGACTATGGAGCTTGTGGAAGACTTCATAGATGCATGTTTAGGGCTTTCCATTTATTTTGCGATCACCAAATTACCTCCCTATAGCCTTAAATAAAGTCCATAATCAATTCAAGAGCCTATTTATGTGATGAATGTTAAAGGCTCACTATGTTAATTATTATTTCATGTCTATTGATTAAATGTAATACATGAGGCTCCTCGCTACTCATGACTTTAAAAGTTAAATGTTTTAAAAGAGATAATGGGAGCTTCTACTATTACATTTATAAGACTAAAAATAATAATAACATATTTATGTATGTGATGCATGTTTAATTTAATATGATGAGACCTTAAATCCCCTCAAAGATTAATAGTAAGTTGTTATGAAGGAATATTAAGAATATTCTATCATAGCCTTCCATCATTGTAGATTAATTAGAACTCCTTGTTTGGATATGATGGCTGCAGATATGTAGGGGATTATTCACACATTTGGATTCTAATTAATCTATTTAAATATGAGATATTATGAGATGGCAAACTAATATAGACCAAGAAACTATTATGTGAGGTTTATATTAGTTTAACCATACTTATAAGGAATGATAGGTATGACTTAATTAGTTTGAATAAGTCAAGAAACTATTATGTGAGATTTATTAAAACTAAAGGCAAAAGGATGATTGGGACTTGCTTAAGAAGCATTAGATGAAGAGTCATCTACTCATTAGGAATTAATGGACCAAGAAACTATTATGTGAGGTACCATTAATTCACAATGGGACTCCAATCCCCACTAGGAATTTATTAGATAAATTCCCAAATCCTATTATGAGGGAGTATGGCATTTGATGAAATAGTGGGAGGTACCATTATACTTAAGACCCAGTAATAATTGTCATATATTTGAATCAACTGATTTTCTGTTTTTATTTGTAGATCACCAATGGCTCACCTTAATCCCTTAACCAGAATTCTTGATAGCAACAGACTGACTGGACCTAATTTTATGGATTGGCTGAGGAATTTGAGAATAGTTCTCAATTCCGATAAGATTGCCTATGTGCTTGATGAACCTAAGCCAGCATTCCTTCCTGATGGTGTATCAGAGGAAGAAAGATACACTTTTAGAAAGTGGCGGGAGGATGACATGCAGGTTAGATGCTGCATGCTAGCATCAATGACCAATGAGCTTCAGAAACAGCATGACACAATGGATAGTACTAAACCAATTCTGATTCATCTGCAAGAGTTGTATGGTGAACAGAGTCGTTTGGCAAAGTATCAAGCCGCCAAAGATCTCTTTCGTTCCAAGATGCAAGATGGAACTTCTGTTAATGATCATGTGCTTAAGATGATCGGTCATATTGAGTAGCTTGCGAAGCTGGATATCATTTTAGATGCAGATTTCTCCACTGATATTATATTGCAATCTCTTCCTGACTCCTTTGGTAATGTAGTTATGAACTACCATATGAATAACTTAGAGAACTCTCTCTCTGATTTATTAAAATTACTTATTACTGCTGAGGGAACCATGAAGAAAGGCAAAGGAACCGTCATGGCTATAGATGGGGCTTCTACTTCTTCTAAATCTAAGCCTAAGGGCAAGGATAACAAGAAGAAGGGGAAGAAGAACAATCTAAAAGCTAAGGGAGGGGTTCAGAAAGGCAAGGGCAAATCTTATAAGACCAATTCAAAAGGAAAATGCTTCCATTGTGGCAAGACTGGGCATTGGAAGAGGAACTGCAGGGAATACCTGGCTTCCATAAAGAACCAACCTTCAGAAGGTATGGCTGATGCTCTATTTATTGAAACTAACTTATCTGTTAGTTCTGCCTCTACTTAGGTTTTAGATTCTGGTGCAAGTTCACACATTTGTAACTCTATGCAGGATCTAAAGAGAAGCAGAAGGCTGAGTAAAGGAGAAGTTACCCTTCGAGTGGGAAATGGAGCAAGAGTTGCTGCATTAGCTATGGGGACTTGCTTCTTGACATTACCATCCGGAGATATTTTAGAATTAGCTGATTGTTTATTTATGCCAAAGATAATAAGGAACATTATTTCTATTTCTGCATTATGTAGAACCGGTTATAGTATTGTTTTTGGGAAAAATATTTGTTCCATTTCACTAAATAATGATTTAGTAGCTACTGGAATTTATTTAAACGGTCTTTACTTCTTAAATATTAATGGTAATGTTAATTACATAGAGCAAAATGATAAGAATGTAAGAAATCTTAAGAGACCAAGAGATGATGAAATTCCAACATATATGTGGCATTTGAGACTAGGTCATATTAGTGAAGATAGGATTAACAAGTTGGTTAAGGATGGACAATTGGGTTCATTAGTATTCGTACCCTATCCAACTTGTGAATCTTGTCTCATGGGTAAAATGACCAAGTCACCCTTTACTGGTCATAGTGAAAGGGCTGCAGATATACTGGGTTTAATACATAGTGATGTATGTGGACCAATGAGCAAAGTAGCTAGAGGAGGTTTTTCTTATTTCATTACCTTTACTGATGATCATTCACGTAAAGGATATGTGTACTTAATGAAGTACAAATCTGAAGCTTTTGAAAAGTTCAAAGAATTCAGATATGAAGTAGAAAAACAAACTGGCAAGAGTATTAAAGCTCTTCGATCAGATCGAGGAGGTGAATACTTAACTACTGAGTTCTTGGATCATCTCAAGCTGGCTGGCATTCTATCACAGTTAACTCCTCCTAGAACACCACAGTTAAATGGTGTATCTGAGAGAAGGAATCAAACTTTATTAGATATAGTTCGATCCATGATGAGTTATACTGACTTACCTATATCCTTTTGGGGATATGCCCTTGAAACTGCTGCATGTTTATTAAATAGGGTTCCTACCAAGTCTGTCCCCAAAACCCCATATGAGATATGGCATCGGAAGAAACCAAGCCTTAATCATCTTAAGGTTTGGGGTTGTCCAGCATATGTTAAGAAACATAATGTGGATAAACTTGAATCAAGATCAGAAAAATGTTTGTTTGTGGGTTATCCCAAAGAATCATTGGGATATTACTTCTATCAACCTAATGAACAGAAAGTGTTTGTTAGTAAGTTTGCCACTTTTCTTGAAAAAGAGTTTATTCAAGAAGGAGGCAAAGGTAGAAAGATAGAACTTGAAGAGATTTCAGAAATTTCTGACGAGCCACAAACATATCTTGACTCACCACCTGTCCCTGTTGAGACAGACCCTGTCCCTGTTGAGACAGTGCCTGAAGATACACAACCTGTTCGTAGATTCACTAGGATATCTGCACCACCTCAAAGATATGGCTATCTTCATGAGGAGGATAAGGAATTGTTCCTAGGTGATAATGAACACCCAGATGATCCTAATAACTATAAAGAGGCGATGTTAAACATCGATTCTAGAATATGGCAAAAAGCCATGAAATTCGAAATGGATTCTATGTATTCCAACCAAGTCTGGACTTTAGTAGATCCACCACAAGGTATAGTACCTATTTGCTGCAAATGGATCTACAAAAGGAAGATAGGCTCTGATGGAAAGGTAGAGACCTACAAGGCAAGACTAGTGGCAAAAGGTTACAAACAAAGACAAGGTATTGACTATGAAGAAACCTTTTCGCCAGTAGCTATGCTAAAATCCATTCGGATCTTGTTATCTATAGCTGCACACCATGACTATGAAATATGGCTGATGGATGTAAAGACTGTTTTCCTTAATGGAAACATTGAGGAAGACATTTATATGGAGCAACCTGAAGGCTTTACATCTAGTGGTGATGACCACAAAGTGTGCAAGCTACAGAGGTCCATTTATGGACTTAAACAAGCTTCTAGAAGTTGGAACATCCGGTTTAATGAAGCAATCAAATCGTTTGGATTTCTTCAAAACATGGATGAACCTTGTGTATACAAGAAGGTTAGTGGGAGTGCAATTTCTATTCTTATTTTATATGTTGATTGGGAATGATGTAGGAATGTTATCAACAGTCAAGCTTTGGCTTTCACAAAACTTTTCCATGAAGGATTTGGGAGAAGCATCCTATACACTAGGTATAAAGGTCTATAGAGATAGATCTAGAAGGTTACTCGGACTCTCCCAATCCATGTACATAGATAAAGTGTTGAAAAGGTTCAACATGGAGAATTCCAAGAGTGGTTTAATTCCTTTCAGACATGGAATTCATCTTTCCAGGGGCATGAGCCCCAAGACACCAGAAGAAAGAGATAGCATGAGTAAGATTCCATATGCTTCGGCTATTGGAAGTCTTATGTATGCTATGCTATGTACACGACCTGATATCAGTCATGCTGTGAGTGTGACTAGTAGATATCAATCTAATCCAGGTTTAGAACACTGGATTGCAGTCAAGAATATCCTTAAGTACTTAAGAAGGACTAAGGATTTAATTCTTGTCTATGGAGGAGGAGAGCTAACAGTTGATGGTTATACTGATTCAGATTTTCAATCAGATATTGATGATAGAAAATCTAATTCTGGATATATCTTCACCTTAAATGGTGGAGTAGTTAGTTGGAAGAGCTGTAAGCAAAGAACTACAGCGGATTCCACTACTGAGGTTGAGTAAATTGCAGCATCTGAAGCTGCCAAGGAAGCTGTTTGGATTAGGAAGTTCGTCTCTGAACTTGGAGTTGTTCCTACCATTGAGTCACCTATATCTTTATATTGTGACAACAATGGAGCTATTGCACAAGCAAAGGAACCAAGGTCTCATCAGAAGTCCAAACACATCTAGCGGCGATATCACATAATCAGAGAGATTATTGTTAGAGGTGACATCTGCATTCAGAAGATCGCATCTGCGGATAACGTAGCAGACCCATTCACTAAGGCACTGACTCTTCAGAGTCTTGATCGACATCTTGAGAAGATGGGTGTGAGATACATGGGCGATTAGCTTTAGTGCAAGTGGGAGATTGTTAGTAATATGCCCTAATAGCCAATCTCACTGGTGTAATTTAGGACATAAAGTTGATTCATGTATTTTTATTATTCATTAATAATATAGGCTTTTAATTATCATATGTGAACCAGCCAACCTAGATCGGGAGGCCCTCTCGTTCACTCTTGGGGTGATGTTTATCTTGAGTGGATTGTGGATGATGTTTATCCGTCTCGATTTATCCTTCTCTATTATCCGCATTTATCCTTCTCTATTATCCACTCAAGATAGGTTTTTTTGAAAAAGGGATAAGAGTTTGTAAAAAAACTAGGAGTCGCCACCTTATTTTTAGGGAACAAGGAAACTACAAAAAAGAGTTTTATTTTCAATAAAACATTGACCCCATATTTTGGAAAAGCATGGTCTTTCGAATCAAAGTTGGATTCGGGGGCTAGGTTACGAAGTGGGAAGGTTCCAAGGATCTCCTTGTAGGCACCCACCTCGCCCTAATTAAAGGTCTCCTAATTAAGTTTGGGCTTTATCAAAATCTTTTCAAAACAATCCTAGTTATCTAATCAATCACAAAATATGATATATAATATATAATAATAATATATAGTATGAAAGTATACACAATCCTAATGGTCTTAGGAGACTAGAAGTCAACCTAAGATTGGACTTGCGCCCTATTGACTGCCTACGTACCTTATCAATTGCTTGACAAAGATCAAAGTCCACGTAGTTCGATTACCTTAGGACTCTCCTATTGTAATGAACCATATAGCCAAAAGAATTCTATCTTATCTAGGACTCTAACTTCGAGAGTTTGGATTTGATCAAAACACTTTTCTTTGTATAAGAGATGGAATTTCATTCCGTTTTAAATACTTTCAAAATTTTAGGACTCTTCTCGAAGTAGAATCCTAAACCAAGTAGAACTCTAGCTTCGAGAGTTTAGATTTAATCAAAACACTTTTCTTTGCATAAAAGATGGAATTTCATTCCATTTTAAACACTTTCAAAATTTTAGGACTCTTCTCGAAGTAGAATCCTAAACCGAGTAGAACTCTAGCTTCGAGAGTTTGGATTTGATCAAAACACTTTTCTTTGCATAAATGATGGAATTTCATTCCGTTTGAAATACTTTCAAAATTTTAGGGTTGTTCTCGAAGTAGAATCCTAAACCAAGTAGAATTTTATTACTATAAAAATTCTTACAACAAAGGATAGTTTTAAGTGGGATCAAGTGATCCCCCTAATCCTAGGGTTTCTAGCTAATCCTAGGTTAGTCTAAATACCTAAAACATTAAAATATGCATGCTGGAATTTCTGGAAAATAAATAAAAAAATACATCAAAAGTATAAATAATGCATGAAAGTGTCCTAAATGCAATCTAATTATTCTATGTGAACCTAGGCATGTTTCTATGTTGATTTTGGCCTAAAAAGTGAGTTTTAATACACTTTTAAGTTACTTTAAACCCATTGACAGATTTATAAGTAATCAAAAAGTGGGTTTAAAACCCATAAAATAAAAGAATAAAAGAAGTGAAAATGGCCTAATATGCGACCTAAGATGATATATCAAAATAATCATGCTTGAAAACAATCAATTTTATCATAAAGGAATGAACTTACCTTTGCTTGCTCCCTCGAACACAAATCATATCATTCAAACAAGACATATTTAAAATACAAACCTAATATTAACAATATATATATATATATATATAT
>JAESVK010000050.1:3751993-3779446 GCA_017140935.1 Hamamelis virginiana | reverse complement strand
ATATATATATATATATATATATATATATATATATATATATATAAAAACAATTTTAATAAACTAATCCCTAACCTATCATGCACACTAATAAACTAAATCCTATGCATACTAATAAAAAGAAAACTATAAAAGAAAAAAAACTAACATCTTTCTCTGCCTCCTTGCTTCGAGCCTTCTCCTCAAGCTCCAAGCCTTCTCTCCAAGGACTCTAAGGACCTTAAAAACTTTAAAACTTAAGCTAGAGTGCTATCGGGGAAGCTTGTGCAATTGCTCAAGCCTCTACTCTCCAAGCTAATTCTCTAAAGCTTATACTGTGTGTTGAAACTAATATCAGGGCCCTCTATTTATAGGTTCACAAAGCTATAGCAAGCTTTTTATTTTTCCGATGTGGGACAGAGTGGATTTCATTATTCTACACTACGTGCAGGCTCGTTGGGCCTGTTTTAAGTCCAAATTTGACGATTCAAGCGTCAAAACGATCGTGATTCGATTCTCCATGTTTTAAGAAGTGTTTGAAGTGAAACTGCATTGACCAAGGTCAAAGGTTTAGGAAACAGTCGACCGATTAGCTGTTTAGAGCCTGCCGGGCCCAAATTAGGGTTTTGAAATTTGCTAACCGATTGCTTTCGAAATCATTTCTTCTTCTTGAAACAAGTTTTAAAATGTTTTAGAAAAGTGTTTTGAAGCCTTTGAAGGCTTTGGTTTGATAAAAATATCGAATTCCGGTCGCTTTCGGTTGAAACCCTAATCTGGGCTTTGAAAAGGCCTTTCGAGTTTCAAGAGCCAATCATGAGCTAGAAGGCTCAACTGACCTTGCCACTGATCAACTTAGCTACAAAACATACTTTAAATATCTATGCCAAAGCCTTGAGACCATTCGAGACAAGATCGACAGTCATTCAGGGCTTTTGTGATTCAAATGACAAAATTGTCCTTCAGTCACAAAAGGCCTTATTTTCTATCAAGCCTGGCTCAGAATGTCATGAAATTTTGCAGGGATGTTCCTAGACTCTCTAAAAACCTAATGCAAAAAGAACCAACTCAATCTGACCTAAAAATTTACATGTGATAATGACCTCTACCTAATTACCCACAAAGGGTAAAACTGGCAACTTAGGGTTTTGACACCCTATTTCACCTCTAATCATAGGCAACCATTCATGACCATACTTATGGTAAAAAATGGATGTCTACATCATGTATTCTTCTGTTATTATATTCATGGTAAGTCCTTAGAAGGAATGTCAATATAAGATCTCAAGAGTTGAGATTAGGAGACTTATATTGTTAAAGATTTCTTTCTTAGATATTCCTAGTCATAGGATTATTTATTGGGCATTAATAATCCGGATAGACTAGCACATGTTATGTCTGCTCAATATGGAGAATGACTAGTCTCAAGTCATTTGTGTAATGACACTAGGACAAACCTGTGGGTGCTTGTTTGAGAACAAGTACACTGAATGTGATCATTGATTGAGTTTGTTGAATGGAGTTTTACTTACATGTCAAACAACAACTTAGGGTTACAATGATGCAAGTGATCCTTAGACCTGAGGCACCATAGATGTCCTGTGTTAGGGATATTAGGGTTTGATAGTACAATGTACATATCCTAACCATGGAATTTGTGTATGTACTCATTGGCCCTAGTATACCTGTCATGGGGACATATGAGTGTACAACAAGGAATCTATCACTCTCAGTAAAGAGAGAGAATGCCTCGTATTATTCTCAAAGATATAATTCATACAAGTCTTTGGCCAAAGCAGTTGGGAATAAGAAAACTGTTTCTTGAGTATCCCAAAGTTGAATTTATATTTTGAGAATCACATACAAAATGTTAAATTAGGGTTTGACATATTATCCAATACCCAAGTAATTTAACTAAGGCATTGTTTGATGGAAGGATTGAATTGTATCTTAATTGTAACTTAAGGGTTCACTGTGTTATGATTAACCTTCACACAACCTAGGGTGTGTCTTGACATATTGCTAGATGTCACTCAGGACTAGTAGAGGCCAAATAGAAATTGATTTCTCAAAAGGAAATTAGAAGAGTTCTAATTTGAACCTTAAATAAAAGTAGTTTTATTTGAAGGATAATTTATTATCCTAATTCCTACTACTAGGTTGTTGTGAACCTAAGAGGTCACACACATATAGTTGGTAGCTTCATTTAAAGAAGAAGAGAGAATAATATGCAAATATTAATTAACTAGAATTTCAAGTTTTTGAAATTTGAATTTTGAATTTTGAATTTTATGAAATTTGAAATTTTGAAATTTGAAATTTGAAATTTGAAATTTGAAATTGTCATGAGATGGCAAGATAATTAAAGATTTCAAATAGTTAATTGAATTTCAAGTTAGTTGAAATTTAAATTTGAAATGGTTTCAAATTATAGATAAGATAACAAATTATCTATCATTGCATTTATATTTTGAATTTGATTTATTTCAAATTTGAAATATGGTTATCATCTATCTAAGAGAGCTAACACTCATCTATAGATAGACACACAAGGGGGCCGGCCATGCTATGGAAAGATAAGATCAAAAGTGTTTTGTTCCCTAGCCATCTCCTCTCTCTCTCTCTCTCTCTCATCTCTTGGAGCTTGCAACTAGTGTGGATCAATCTTAGATGCTTTCATTGTTTTGGGGCTGCTCTACAATCATTTAATCCTACTCTTAAGGCTATCAATGTAAGTTGTTTACATTATTTAAGTATTGATTAAATAGCTTACACAATCATCATGTGATCTTGGTTCATATTCCATGGAGAAAAATTTTATTCTGCACATTTCCATGGGATTCTTTCAAAGACATCCTTCACAAATGCGGGAACCCATTTTGAACGCAATGCAAACATTCTTATCAACCACTCATTTCCTTGCATTCCACTGTGTTCAACGACGTCTATCCACCTTGATTCAAATTCTTGCGTAGTGTCTAAATCCCAAATGCAATTACTAAACTTCTTGTAATGATTTGCCCAAACCCTTGGCCCTAATTTTTTAAAAAACTTATTCAAAATATGCCAAATGCAAAATCTATGCAATGTGTTAGGAAATACTTCAGCAATTTCGATTGACATGGCTGGATCTTAGTCAATTATAATCATCTTTGGCGGACCGATCGGTTTATAATGATCTCATTCAATGTGCCTGTTAATACTGACTAATGTTCGGTTATGATCATAGTCAGTTATGATCATCTTTTACATTCTTGACCAATGTTCGGTTTACATGGTTGGATCTTAGTCAGTTGTGATCATCTTTTACATTCTTGACCAATGTTCGGTTTATAATGATCTCATTCTTCTGGAATGTAAAAACCTCGGATGTAGTTGAGGTTGATTCTACAAGTTGTTGTGTGGGTGTGTGTTGGAAATCATCCCCTAAATCATTGGTAAGATGGTCCATTTCATTTGAGTCCATCTCTAACACATATCTCTAGACCAAAAAAAAAAAAAAAAAAAAACAAAAATAAAAAAAAAAGCTTAACTAAGTTAAATACAATAATTGACATTAATATTAAACTGTTGAGTATCATAAACTTATGAAAAAAAATTCATGCCTCTAAATCATGATATTCAAGCATGGATTTTTCAAAGATCAAAAGAAACAAAAAAATTGCCAAGGATCAAAATAAAAAACAAGTGAACTGGAAAAGCAAAATGATTAATTCATACAAATATTATTAGAAAAAATAAGGAGTTAATAAAAAAAATTCCCTAAAAGAATTAAAAGAAAAATAAAATAAAATATATATTTGCCCCAAATCTGCTTATCTAGAACTTGAAGTGCCTGAATCCCTGTTTCCGGGGTTCCATTAACTGTTTCAGTCTGGCAGTAAAATCGTGGCTTCTCAATATATTGAACAAATTTAAAAAGATGGCATTGAATTTTAATCCAAACAAGTGGCCAACAACATATCGAATGACAGATTTTTAATATTGATTTTGACGGCAATAATGGAGGCGTAAATTAAATTGTAAAATTTCCTTTAGGTTTTACTTCAACACACTATCAACCCATCCCCATCAATCAAATTTGAAACTGAAATGAAATGCAAAAGCCCTAAATCTGACAATTGATACCCAAAAAAAAAAGAGGAAAAAAAACCTAACTTACCAATGGTGGGTGGCTCCGTGAGCATCAATGGTGTCGATTCAAAGAAGGGGCTTCGTGTGCATCAATGGAGCTTCATGATTGAGATTCGTGAGGATTCGATTCAAAAAAGCCCTAACTTTTTGTTTTTTTTTTTGTTTTTGTTTCGTGGGGATTCGATTAAGAGGAAGGGGTTATCAATAGAGATTCATGGAAGATATTGTTAATGGAGTTTCATGGCTGAACTTCGTGATCATCAATGGAGCTTCATTGATGAGATTGAACGAAGGGTCGAATGGCTGAAGTGATTAAGAGAAGGGGTTTTTAACTTTATATATATATATATATGAAGTTAGGTGTTAATAATAAAGAGAATACGGACAGGGATATTCCATGGTGTGCCCTGAATAGTGTGAACCAATGTATTTGATGTGTGAGATTTATTACATTATAAAAAGAAAATAAATACACTTTTTGTGCTTAGGTGGCAAGAGATAAAATTAAATTAAATTGTTAACAAACACCAGACTCATAAGTCCCATGAGAATTATACGAAATTAGGAGCTATAATAATAAAGTCAACTAGGAGAGAAGACTGACTGAAGAGTGTGAAGCAAGTTAGCAAGACAGTTTGATGCACGGGATTTACACCTAATAAATAATTAATAGTAAATAAAGACCAATGCTATTGCCACTCCACGCTCCAAATATATTAACAAACCGCCATGATATCCAATTTGGTCTTATACTCTTATGTCAAAAAAAAAAACTTAGTTTTATATATTGTGGTATTTTAGACTTATGTAGGATTAATTACAAAACATATTTTAAAAAATTAACCGTTGGATAAAACACTCATCTTATGAATGTCATGTTAGCCAAAAATCATGACGATCCAACGATCATTTTTTAAAAAAATTTATTATAAAATTGTGACATTTTAAATACTGTAAGAACAAAGTTTTTACAGCCAAGTTTTCAAAATTGACCGTTGGATCATTGCAATTTTTGGTAAACATGACATTCTTAAGATGAATATTTTATCCAACGGTCTATTTTTTAAAATATATTTTCTAACTGACTCTATAAAAGTACAGAATGCCAAAATATATTATGTAGTAAAATGAAAATTTGTTGGTACAAGGGTAAAATAGAAATTTTATCTGATAATGGAGCGTGGATATCATGGTAAATAAATACACTTTTTGTGCTTATGTGGCAATAGATAAATTAAAATTAAATTGTTGATAAACATGAGAAATTAGGAATATAACAATGAAGCCAATTAGAAGAGGAGTGTGGGGATATTCCATGTTGAGTTCTGAGCGGTGTAAACTACTGTATTTGGGGTTTGATTAGACTTAGGTTTTCATTTAATGTATATTATTTATTGACTGGCCCACTTTTTCTCCCAACTCATAGAAAATTTTCTCGGGGTTTCTCGAGAAACCCTAGGAAAGAAAATAAAAAAGAAGATTCTTTCCGTTAGGGGTTTTAGGGTTAGGGTTTTTCTAGTGTTCGTTCATTGATTGATGATGGAGTGCGATCAAGCGAAGTTGTTCGTGGGAGGGATTTCGTGGGAGACAAATGAAGATGTTCTCAGAGAACACTTCGGCAAGTACGGCGCCGTTGCTGGTTCTGTGGTGGCGAGGGATCGAAACACTGGTAGTTCTCGAGGGTTTGGGTTTGTTTGGTTCTCGGACTCGTCTTCTGCTGATAAAGCTCTTCAAGATACTCATGTCATTCTAAGAAGAACGGTCAGTATGAAAACCCTTTTGTATTTTTTTTTTTAACTCTGTTAGTTGAATTCTTTCTTCTTTTTGTTGAAGAAAGATTAGGGTTTTACTCTTACTAGCTGTTTGGTTGCAGAGAAAATTTGGGGAAAAGAAAGGAAATTTTGAATATGTCTGTTCTATGCTGATTTTTGTTTCGAAAAGAATGAAATGCTTATGCTAACTAGGTTAAATGGGTGTAGTAGGGACGAATCAGTAGGAGTTTTTGTTTTCTTCGTCCCCAAACAGTGAAAATTTTTTAAGAGTTAGAATTTTGTATCATTTTTTCAGCTACCAAATAGAGCCCTTAGAAAGAAAAAAGAAAAAGAAGAAACATATTTGAATATGGAGAAGTAGATATTAAAATAAATTAAAAGCTATGTCTCTGCAACTCATATTATTTCTTTTCGTTTTTCATCTTTGTATGCAATTTTGATTTCTTGGTCGTTTGATTTTTCTGTTTTTTCTGGCATGTTTATAATAGGTGGAAGTAAAAAAAGCTGTACCCAGAGGTGAACAACACCAAAACCAACAACATCAAACCGACCAAGTACAGAATGGTGGGTTGAGTAAGAACAGTAGTAGCGGTAGTAGCAACAATCAGTTTAGGACTAGGAAGATTTTTGTAGGTGGTTTAGCAGCTAGTCTAACTGAGGAAGAGTTCAAGGATTACTTTGAGAAGTTTGGTAGGATTACAGATGTAGTTGTGATGCACGACAGCTTGACCAACCGGCCAAGGGGTTTTGGATTCATCACTTTTGATTCAGAGGAATCTGTTGAGAATGTTATGCGGGATAGCTTCCATAAGTTGAGTGGTAAGCTTGTGGAGGTCAAGAGGGCGGTCCCGAAAGAGGGGAACAGCAACAGTAATGGTGGTTATAATATGAGAGTAGGTGGTGGACGAGGGTCTCCCTTTAACGGTTACCAACATGGGAATTTCGCTCCTTATAGTCCTAGATATGGGGTGTACCCTGGTTATGTGCCTCTTTCAGGTTATGGTGGTGGTGGAGGGTATATTTATGGAGCAACTTCTTATGGGGGTGGTGGGTACCCTATGGGAGGATATGGTGGAATGGGTTTCTGGTTTCCTCCTATTGCCCCTAGGAGCCCTTGGCATGGCCCTGGGACAATTAATTCCCGGGGCTGTCTGTTGCCGTATGGAAATGCTACCATGTATCCTACCTACATGAATGGTGGGGTTGGAGCAATGGGCATGGCTAGTGGTGCTTATGATGGGATTTCAGGGCAGGGAGTGAATGGGAAATTGATTGAGGTTGTTGGTAATGATGCACATGTGCCAGCGGATGCAACACTACCACGGATTGATGGGGTAAAGTCGGATGCCAATTCTTCAGGTTTGAATGGGAGCTATGGTGCTGTTTCTGGCAAACAGAATCAAAGGGATCTTGATGGACGATTTAAGCCTCACCCTGTTGGTAGTTCTAGTTGACTAGTTTGCACCTTTTTCATGGCCATTGGGAGGTTAGTGAATTCTAACACAGATGGGTTTGGGGATGTTTTACCAATACTGTTCAGATGTCCTTTAGATTTCTTTTTTACAGATGTTGTTTTCTTTATCATAAACACGGTATTGCTTGCATGTGTCATATCTAGTTTCAATAATTCATCAGTACAAGATCTAGGCTTCTGTAATATAATTGCTTTCAAATTGAAACTTTTGCCCTGTTTTCCTCCCTTCTGTGGGGTTATATGTACAATGAAGCAATGGGAATTCAGGTTGCAGCCAAAGTTCTTGCATTCATGGTTGATTGATAGAAATGTTTCATTGATTAGATTTGAGACCTCACTGAAATGCATTTCCGCTTTCAGTGCCTGAACTTTGATTAATTCAAACATCTAGAAGTAATCAGTCAGCTGGATTGGATAAATTGCCTACAGATGACATTGTAACAGGAATCATGTAAAAGCAAGGCAAAACTGATTTATTTTATTTTATTTTATTGTGTGTGTGTGTGTGTGTGTGTGTACTTTTGTCAAATTCAACTGGGGTATCTCCTGCCAAATATTAACTATTTTGAGTATATAATCTATTTTTGTTAAAGGGATTAAAATTTTCCATTATTTTTTTCATACTAAATAATGTATCATTTGATTTCGTATAAGCATAATCGTTAACATAAAATAATAATGATTTTGCATAATTGTCATGTTATTTGGTAGAAGAGATATTATTAAAATTTTAAAATGTTTGTGTCCAACTGTCCATATATGTATGTAATATGAAATTTTTTTTTTATTTTTTTTTTATTTTATATTTGACAAACGTCATATGAGCTTTGTGAAAAATTAGGAATTAAAGATATGGACAAGTCAAATTTTTTATTGTAAATTTCTTTAATTAAACAAATTAATAATAATAACAAAAAAATGAAAATTGCTACATGCACGTTTTTTATATGGTGTTTTTTTATTATTATTATTTTTATTTTATTTTTTAGTAGGAATAGATTCCTACACAAACAAAATTTGTTGTTTACAAAATTTCATTAAATTTTAAAATGAAACAAATAATATCTTAATTATAGTTTAGATTTAAAAAAAAAAAGAAAAAGAAAAAGAAAAAAAACTCTCCCTAAACTTCCAAATTAGCTCGAAGGTGTAGGTTAGCCTACTGGTAAAGTCTCTAGGTGATTGTAGGGTTCGAGTCTTGTCCTCATCGGGGTCTCTTTTGTTGTGTAGCTCGTAAGCTCAACGAATTTCTTGACAAAACAAAAATTTCAAGCCAGCTCAAATAGTTAAGGATCAAATCTCATGAAACAAAGGTTCTAGGATTGAATCTTGGCACCTTAATCATTGTGGGATAAGTATTTTGAAAAATCGTTGGATTAGATTTTCTTTTTGTACATGTCATGTATGCCACAAATCACATTAATCTAATAATCGATACCTAAAATATAGACTATGCGTATAAAAGCTTATATGTGTACGTACCTATAAGAAAATTAGTTCGATCTCGTCTATACTATATATAAAAGTGTGAATCTCAAAAAACCTTTTGAGTGACCATAATATACCTATATAATTACAGAAGTATATAAATGCATAATCTCATACAAGTCTATCAATTAAATAGTAGACATTTTAGTTGAATTAATATTGCTTTTAAATTCCAAATATCACGGGCTCCAAATTAGCTAATTTTTTTTGCCAACCATCAGCTAGGGTTAATAGCTTGGGCGTTATAAAACCTCGTGGGATGGTGGCCTTGCATGGGAAGCAGAGATTACTCGGACTCTGACAGCTCGAACACCTCATTGCTTGGCAAAAAAAATAAAAAAAAAAAAAAAGCTTTTAAATACTACTACGTTTCCAATCAAAATTCCAATTCACAAACATAGGCATGGTCCCATAAAATTCTACTAATTAAGGTAAAAAATTTCTAAATTTAATTTAAATTCTATCTAATAAGCATGTTCTTACAAAATTAAACTATTACAATAAAAGACTTTTTAATTAGATTTTTTTTTTTAACCGATCCATTTATAAATATAACTCAATTTCTCAAACAATTAAATGTTGTATAATTTTTGCTCTAGTCCTTATTTCATAATAAATAAATAAATAAATAAAAATATTTTTAATAAAATTCTATTTTAATTTGTAATCTATTGAGTTCATATTTATGAACTTAGCATTGTTTTTATTTTATTTTAATTTCTCAAACTCTTTTGTAAATAATGAAATTTTAAATACTTCAAATATTTCATCATTGTTGTATTGCTTAAACTATATTTGACTTATTGAAGATTGTATATATATTTTTCACAAAAATGTACATAGCTAGTACATATAGATAACAAACTCCCAAAAGACGTGCATGTCCACTTTGCCATAAGCATGTACCCAGTTCATTAGGTGTATATCAAATAGTACTGCTTAAAATTATATGTCTTGGGACATATTTGTCTTACCTTAAGTTCTAGGCAAGTCTAAAAAATGCCTTTAAAAATTCTAATGAAAAATGAATGGAAGAGGGTGAAGAGTTGTCTATTCAATTTTTGAAGTTTAAGAGGTTTTTATAAAGGCAAATTACGCTAATAAACTCAGGTTTTTGTAATATTATGTGAACGAACATCATCTAAAAAAATTTACACCAATGAACCTATCACTGTTGTTTTGAACTATAATACCACTCTGATGATTAAAAATTTGAAATATTTTTTCCAATTTTATATATAATCATCAACCATATATGTAATTCCCAAGAATATTACATAATCTCTCATCTCCAATTTTAGCTAGAATCTCCAACATTGTTAAGAATTTCCAATTCTCATATTGTCACATCAGCATTTATTGCATGTCATTCAATGTTTTTTTCTTAATTTTATATTATAAAAATAATTAAAATGAAAAGAAAAAATATATTATGTGATATTTTAAAAAGGTGATGAGATAGATAATTAATGAGATGTTTTTTAGTTGCGTACTGGGATTCAGTCTTAACTTGGGAATTGGGGATTTCGTATATTATTAGAGATTATTTATAAAATTTGAAAAATAAATTTAACTTTTTGACCATTAAATTGGTATTAGTGGAGTTATTCATCTTAGCTAAGGACATTTTAGTAAAAAAGATATTAACGTAAATATTTTTGAATGGGGTTTGTTCACGTAATATTATGAAAACTTAGATTTATTGGCGTAAATTGGCCTTTTTATAGTAATGATACATAGTATTGTTTCTTGCCTAGTATTTTTTATTTATAAATTTTATTTTTTCATATAAGCACATAAGGTATCTTAATTTTACTTTTAGATTGGAACAAAACTAATTCATAAGAAGAGTAAGATCACCTTGTTTATTTAAAGGGAATCTAGCTAAAGGTCCTCATTTAGAAGATTTTTATGCCATAAGTCCTATCAACATTTTTCTTCTCAAAAGTCCTTTTGGCATGAATTGGACAAAAATACCTCACATTCCTAACAACCTTCAACGCGCCTACACTCCCAACTCCCGGGTTCACTACATTACACCACGAAGTTCGCTACGCCAAAACCCTAAGTTCCTACGCAGGAAATGCAGTTCACTACACCGGACCTCGGAGTTCACTGCGGCGGAATTCCAAGTTGTTACGTCAGAATCCCGAGTTCCTAAGCCAGAATCGCAGTTCACTACATCAATTTTTTTTTAAAAAAAAAAAATACAAGAAAAAGTAATCTCTTTCTTTTTCCTCAATTTTCTCGTCAACCAAACAAAAAATTAATTTTCCTAATAAAAATCTATTTCTTTTTCCTACATTTTTCAAACAATCAAATCATAAATTAATAAAAAAAAAAAAAAAAAGAGGAGAGCTCATCGGAAAACCCACTAGTGATCATCTTCTTCTCTAAATCCAAGCTTACCTCTATTGCACCAGCAATACAAGGCGCTATTGAAGAAGAACCTCCTCCTATCATGGCGAAACAGGCGATCGACCTTCCTCCATCTTCCTCATCTTCTGCATCGAGAAGGTTATCAACGCTCACTTCTCGTCATCTACGGCCTTCGATAACGTTGTCGATCCTAAGCCTCTGGTCTTGCTTCCGATCCCTCCATATGAGGATAAGTTCTACGTCAAGCTTCCTTGCTTCGACTTCGCTTGGAGCGGAAACGAAAGCGCCAGGGTCCAGATAATCGTCAGTAGTATTATGGCTAATAATCCTGGCCATCCAATTCCTTCCACTAAGGTATGGATGTGATTGTTAAAATTTTGAGCTATTTTGAGAGTTTACTCTCAGTTTGGTTCATGAGAAAACGAAAGAAAAAATCGTGTCCTGTGTTTTGTGTTGTCCCTTCTATTAAAAAATAATGAAATGCTCAGATTAAGCAAGCCGAATAACTTTATTAGACTCGATTGCGTAGAATATTTCTTCTCGGAAGGTAAGAATGTAATTGTAAGAATCCAATTTTTGTGAAGATTTTTATTGTTTTGAATTATGCTTCGTTTGGTTGCTGCGATGGTCTATCGGTGGGAAAAGAAGAAGAGGAAGAAGAGAAAGAGGAGGAAGGCGTTGGGAAGAACCTGGGTATCTAAGAGCAATAATGTCATAAAATAAATGGATTTTTAAATCGTAGGACCTTAGGCAGTAAAATCTTATTAATTAGGACTTTTAAAAGAAAAATATATATATGGGAAGACTTTAGCCAATAAATATATCTAAAATAAGAGTTTTGACCAATTATCCGTCTATTTAAGAGATAATTGGCCAAAAGTCCTATTTTAAATATGTTTATTGCATAAAGTCCACTCAAAACATTTTTTCTTTGAAAAGTCCTGATTAGATAAGTTTTATTGTCTAAAGTCCTTTTTTTAAAATTATATTTATTTTATGGACAATATTGCCTTTAGATGCCCAACACAGTCCCGACACCCTCCTTTTCTTCTCCTTCTTCTCATCTCCACAGTCCAGCCATCTTCTCCGGCGATAACAACAATAACAGTTTCCATCGTTTCCGGCGAATCCAATACCTTTGCTCTAGTATGGTTAGATCCGATTAAAAGCTGCCACCTACTGAAACTTTTTCCAACAGCCAAACAGACCACAAGTGAATAAATTTGGCTTTTGCACCTACTGGAACTTTTCGCACGCATTTAGCTTCTGCACGCACCTCGTATATATAAATTCCTCACTTCCTCACTAATATTTACTTCTAGTTTCAGCGTCTCCATCAAACCCTTTTCATTCTCCTCTTTTCAGATTTCTTATCTCGTCGTCTCTGCCAATGAGGTCTTCCTCAATCTCTGTGACTGTCTTTTGATTTCTTTTATTTTCGTTTCCTTTGCATAAAATTTGCTTTTCTTTTTAAGTTTATGAGCAGACAATCATATCATTTTTTTGTTTGGTTGGTGAGAAAAAATGAATTGGTGAATCAAATCTGAAAATATTGCAATTATTACAATTCTGCCGACTTGATTTCTTTTAATTTGAGATTGTCTGGTTCCCGAGAAAATATTGGAAAATGAAAGAAATCAAAAATGTGAATTTTAGATGCAAATATTAAACTGAAATTTGAATTTTAATTTGGGATTGTTTGGTAGGAACTCGGATTTTTTTTTTTTAAATTAATTTTTTGTTTGGTTAATTGGAAAATATAAGAAAAAGAAAGAATTTTTTTTTTTTTTTTTTCCGCATAGTGACCTGCATTTTCAGGTGTAGTGACCTGCGTTGGCGTAGTGACCAGCATTTCCGGCGTAGAAAACTAACGCAGGTCACTACGAAGTGTGACTTAGTGAACCTGGGGGTTAGGAGTGTAGGTGGCGTTCAAGGTTGATAGAAAGGAAAGATATTTTTGTCCAATTCGTGCCAAAAGGACTTTTGGAAAGAAAAATTTGTTGGGAAGACTTTTGGCATGAAAATCTTCTAAATGAAGACTTTTAGCCAAATTTCCCTTTATTTAATTATCAATTTGTCAACGTTATCAATCCATGAGAAACCAATGACGATATTCCTACCAAAACTATCACCGTCCAATTGGTATCAAAATCGCTCTCTATGAAGTATAAAGTACAAGCGTTGAGTTTTTGGAAATAACAAAACGCACAGCAACGCAAAGGCAATGCATCTGCTAAGCCAAGCTCCTTGCGGAGCTCTATCAGCCAGAAGATGTTCTTCTCTCTCCTCTCCCCTCAAATCCACTCTCCCAAATTCTGCCCTCTTTTCTAAGCACAAACCCACCAAATTCGTACCCAGAGACCCTGCTAAAACCCTAAATCTCACAGTCGTTAAAGCAGAGGGAAGCTTTGATTCTGGGTCTGCAACCAAACAGGCCTTCTCCACCTCCGCGAATCCTCCTTCCACTTCTCCATCCAACAATGACGAAACTGTTCTAGTTGGAGGAGAGAGCGTTCCTTTAGAAGGTGTCATTCAGTTCGAGAAACCCAATTCGTCTTCTCGTCTTGACAAATGGGGGTAAATCCCACAATCCCTATAATTCGTCTCTCTTTTCACTTAATGCATGATTCATTGTAAAAAGAAATCCTTGGATTTCTTAGCTCATTTTAGTTAAAATCAGCTATAGCTGACTACAACATTTCACTATATATGAGAAATATATGTGTATATGTCAGACATATTAAATGAACACAAATTCTAACACAACATTTTGTGTTAGTTATTTTTTCAAATATGAAGTCAATTGGAGATTAACGGCTGTTTATGACTTTTATCCATAAATGTAAAATTCTTTATATTCATAAAAATGTGAATTTACATATAGGAATGGAGTGTCTGATCGAAGGGATGACATGTATGTGAAGGATATTTAATCCAACTCTGGGTTTTGTACAATACAACTCCCACAAAAAGTTACTAGGATTTTATTTAAACTTGTTTCAAAACTTATGTTGTTAATTGAAATGTGTGTGTGTGAAGAATTTATGGTTTTTGGTTGGTATGTTTTAGTCGCGTGGCTTTACTTACTGGTGGGGATGTTTTGGCTCTACTTTTATTCTCTGCAATTGGAAGATTTAGCCATGGGTTTGCTGTTCTTGACATTGCGACCTTGCGTACAGCTGACCCTTTTATTGCTGGTATGTTTATTTATATTTTATTGTTATTGTTATTACTGTTTTTTTTTTTTTTTTCGTTTGAATTTGGGATGATGGTTTGTTTTGGCCGGATTGTTGCTTGACAATTATGAATGTGGTGGATTGATAGGCTGGTTCTTGAGTGCTTACTTCCTCGGTGGTTATGGCGAGGATGGCCGCGGAATGAATGGTCTATCAAAGGCAGTTATTGCTGCAGCCAAGTCATGGTCTTTGGGGATTCCAGTAAGTAAAAAATTTATTTGATTTTTCCTCTTGTTTAACATATTATTTTTAATTTCTTGTTTGGGTCATTGCGAGTACAATTGAAATGCTCAATATGAGCTCAAATAGTTTTATGAAAGACGCACAATTTATCAATGATTTTGATGTTTGGTAATATGGGAAAAATATGTTCAAGTTGAAAACTATGGTTTGTTCAATAGGTTGGACTTACATTGAGGAAGATAAAGGGAGTGTTCATGATAGCATTTTTTGACTTTGAAGTTCTAATTTAGCTGTGCACTGGTGATGAAACAACCAATCCCCTCTATGATTGTGAAATTTTTTGCTTAGGTAACGACATACATAAGTTAATATGTCGGACTTGCATGGGATTCTTGTGGGGTTTTTGCTAACAAAGTGGAAACGGGTTAAATGAAAATTTTCTTTCGCAGCTCGAGAGGGAATTAAGACTTTTTTTGTCTTTATTGAGTCTTACAACCGTTATGAGATAGATATCCTCTCTTTCTCAAAAGTCTATTCAAAATGTGGTGAAGTTAGAGCATGAAGCACACACTTCAAAAAGTGGAATGGATTTAGAATATAGGGATGCAACTCAGTTAATTTTGGTTCGGTTTCGAATTAAATTTGAACCGAATTGACCTAGGTTAGTTTTGCTAAACCAAAACCAGAACCAGAACTGAATTGAATTGAACTGAATTGAGGTTGGGTTGGTTCGATTCTCAAGTTGACAATTTTACCTAAACGTCTAAACCTACTCCCAAACAACATGATTTTAATGAAAAATAAATTATAAGTTTCTTTGGACAAATAAAATATATAGAGATTAAGACCAAAATATATATCAGAACTTAGAATGATAGTATATTTCTTAATAAAGTAAGCTAGTGAAATAACTAAAGATAAGTATGTGAAATAATACGACCATAATTCATTCCCTTTCTTTCATTTTTTTGAATGTGTATTAAGGAGCTAAGGGTGTATGGTGTTAAACTCCTCTACTATCAAATCTTGACTTGTGACAATATATATAGAAAAATGTTCTAGCCAGGTTTTGCTGACTTTAACTAAAGTCAGCAAACAACACAAACCCTTGGATTGGAATCTTGAGATGAATCTTCCATAAGTGAATGAGAATCCAAGGGCTTGTGTTATTTGCTGACTAGATCGCTTCTCATATATATATATATAATTTGGTATATTATAAAGGTCGGTTTAATTCAGTTCAATTAACAGTTGGGTTCGGTTCGGTTCGGTTCAAGAAAGTCCTAAATTAGAACCAAACTGAACATAGTTGGTTTAGTAAAAAAATTAAACTAGAATCAAACCAAAGCATGTTCAAAATTGAACCAAACCAAACCAGATTGACTGGTTCGGCTCGGTTCTTGGTTTAAACCAATCTAAATTACACCACTTCTAGAAACATTTCAGGGGAAAAATAAAAGTCAGTGAGAAACTGAAAAATTTTCTCATCTAATACCATGACAATCAAAATTTGAGAGCATGTTTACTCAAGGCTTATCTGCAATTTTTATAATTTTTATTTGCTTTACCTTGTCCATCTTATTCTTCCATCCCTCCAACAAGTGCTTCAACTCCATATTTTTCTTTTGACTTACTTGGCAGTTGGGAATAGCTATAAGGGCCACAACCTCGGGCCATATTCCACCATCCAACTTTATTTTAGTAACCATGGGGAGCACTGCTGTCTTACTTATTGGATGGAGAGCACTATTGTTCAGCATTTTCCCAAATGACAAGAGCAAGAAGAATGATGTATACAGGCGTGGCAGCCCTTTTGAATTGTTTGAGGTATGAAAATTTTCGTGCTTATCCAGCATCTTAAATATTAGAGCGATAGTTTTTCACTTCAACTATTCCTACCACAGATTTTCATATTTTCCTTATTATGATTAGAACTTAGAAAAATATCATTTCAAGATCATTGGAATAGCTTCCATGAACTGAACCCATGCAATTCTTTCCGCAGAGTTATATTTTCCTTATCATGAGTTCATGACTAAGAAAATCATTTCCAGATGAACAGAGTAACTAACTTGAACTTGAGAATTGTTTCATGGTAGAGTTTTAACTTCTATGCTAAAAACCCACACTAAGCATGCCCTGTACCAGTTTTCCAAACCCTTTGGTTTCTGATATGTGCACAGAGTACACAAGAAAATTTTCATGATTACAAACAGACACTCTTGTGAAGCGTCTGCATAATTTAGAATTTCTAGGGTGGAAATTCAGCTTAGGATTTTACTTTATTTTCTGTTTGTTCGGAGAGCAGGTGGGGCAAAGAAAGTAAAGTTGTGATTTTATAACAATCTTTTCAACCCCAACTAGTTGGTTATATTCAAAATGTTATTATGTTTCTCCCTCTTATTACAGAATGAGCATTATTAAATAGATGTGACTCTTGAAAGAATTTAAAACAGCAAACTTCCACCTGTCATTAGCTACTTTTGATCTGTTTACTCCCTCATATGCTAAGAGTACAGAACTACAAAATATATTGAACTAAACCTAAGCAACATGTGCCACTTCTATTCAAAACTTAGGAGTTGGCACTACCATTCTGCAAATATACAGAGACATGCTCCTAATGAAGAAAAGTTTGTTTATTGTTGCAGTTGCTCACATCATTAATACGAAGGTGGTGATGGTGATGGCCATTTCCTGTGTGCTTCTATAAGGATGTTACTTGCTCCAGACATCGATTTTCTTAGTTGTTAAATTCAAATACGCCTTGTATTTATAATAGTAACAGGTAAGTTAAATCTAAGAGTTTTTTCCATTTATGGAATTTGATTTCTTGAATTTCAATATTAAAAGCCTTGCTTAAACTCCTATGGCTTTTCTCTTCCCTCTGAGGCTCTGACATTGTAATGTAAAGTCTACAAATGTAAATTCTTAACCAGACTGAAATAAGTCATTACAAAACTGCCCTGATGCGTTCAGTTTAATCCCGAACTCTCTTACAGCTAATTTCCTGAACTCATCTGTTGATTTTAGAACCCAATTTTAGAGAACTTACTCAAATGCTTAGTTGTCAGTAAGTGAACCATTCGAAATTCGAAAGCAATATTACTGCGGTGATAGTTATTTGGGGGGCTTTTGGAAAAGTGTCCATCATTATGCTTATTGAGGCCTTTATATGTTAAGGAACCACCCATGTTATGGAGAAATAACAGAAAAGTAATTACTTCAGTGTTATATTCTGTATTTTGACACTTTCAAGAGTGTTCAAGGAGGCACAGATTGGCCAAAATTAGCAAGAAGTTGTTGAAGTGAATTTTGCCAAAGGTTAAAAGATATATGTACTATTTAGTTTTATATACTTTATTTTTGGAATTGGCAGTTGTTCAATATTGTTTGCCTTGTATATTCTTCTATTTATAGTCCAATTTAGTGTCGTCTAACAATAAGAAAATGGTTCCCCATTCATTTACTATATGTGCAGTAAACAATTAAATGATTAAAAAGTAAACCAATTGCAAAATATACAGAACCACATTTTTGGACAATTGGTTGAGTATGTTGGTTCAATCCTGCCCTGCAGCAATGGTTTCAACCTCTCCATTGTCAGGTTGTGGTTGACCTGAGTTGCATTTGATCAAAACTTTATTGACCCAATCAAAGAAAAAATTAGGGCATATTGTAACTTGTGTCATACCTGAAAATTGGTAGGTATAAATGACCCCCTCAGGGCACAGTAATTCTGTGTTCTAATTAACTGTAGGTATTGCAACCTACTAGTATAGATGTTTGGGTTGGTAGATACTATATGATACTTTTAGGATAGATTTGCACCCTCAATACTTGCTCCTTGCACTTCCCCGACAGTGCATCAACCTCTCAGTGAAAAGGTGGATTGCCCAAAGCACAAAGTGGAGTGCAAATAGGAGTGCCTTAGCTTTAAACCTTAAGCTGCACGGAGCCAAAGGCTTATTTTCTTTAAGATCAAGTGCTCAGTGATAGTTGCAAGTCATTGCCACATGGATGTTTGGTGAATGTGTCATGTATGCCCATAGTGCATTTTAAACATTTACCTAGTGGTTTAGGTGGTTGGCTGCTTGGTTGAAATTGAGAATGGAGCAAATGTTAGTGTTAGCAAAAAAGCCAATGCAAATATTAGTGTGATTGTTTTAGGCTTAGTTGGAAGGTAATGTCAATTAGATCATTAATACCTTAGGTTGTGTGTGAGATTTTTTTGAGGTTTTGGTTTAAGGCACCTTCTTGATATTTACGGAGTTCTGGTAAGCTTTGTGAAGCTGTTGATGTAGGGGTCATGACTCATGACGGTTTCATTATCCTAGCAGAAAAGCAGGCACTCAGTGTTTGCACATGCTTGATGGTGGTGAGGTAGCTGAAGTTGCCAGGTTGCTGCTAGAAGTGCCATTCCTCTTGCTTTGTATATAGCAAGTGGGATTATAAAATTTTGGAGGGGGGTGCTTAATTTGTTAGTATTTTCATTGCAAGATGAATTATTTGTGTTTGGATTCTCTCCACATTGTTGCTGAAGAAATACAAGTACATATTGATACCCTATCAGGAACTAGGAAATCCTTCTGTTTTGCAGGAAAATCCTAGTCTGTGACTGGAAAATGGATTCCCAGGCAGCCAAACAAATATCACTCTTGACCTTCGTTTGATTCCTCACTCTGTGTGTTTAGTTATTGAATGAAAGTGGTGAACCCTAGAACTAACCATTTTCTTTGGGAAAATTTTTTCCCTACAAGTACATCTTGCAAAACTGAAAGTTTGGAGCAAAAGCAAGTTAATCGAGTCTCTTTTTCTTTATTTTTATTTTCCTACTTTTCACTTTCAGTCACACATGGTTTGCAAGACTTAATGCCAACATGGGAGAGGTATTTTGAGAAATTCATTCTTAAATCATTGTAATTTTTGGCAAACATGACATTTATTAGAAGTTTGTTTAATTCTAAGGTCAATTTTTCAAAATTTGTTTTGCAATACTCTGATCTCCTTATGCGACTTCGTAGGTGCATCTTTCACAAAGTTGCGTAAGGTGACGTGTAGGATCCATAGCAAAATAGGTTTTGAAAAATCGACCATTGTATTAAATAGCCTTCTTATGCGTGCCATGCATGGCCTAAAATCACTGTAATCCAACACTTGGTTTCTAAAAAAACAACTGGTGAAAAAATGGTGACATTTTGAGAATGACCTATGTAGAATCAATTGTAAAATAAATTTTAAAAAAGCGACAATTGGTTCAGATAGCCTTCTTATGCATGTAATGCATAACCAAAATTCATAATGATCAAACTATTTGTTTCTAAAAAATTTCACAATAAATAACTGTGTCTAGCATTTTGTTCTTCAAAATATCATCTAAAAAATTTCACAATGAAAAACTGTGTCTAGGTTTTTGTTCTTCAAAATATCATCATGTCTTTCACAGTCAATTTTTTTAGAAACCGACCATTGGATAATTATAATTTTTGTTCTTAAAATGTTTATGCAATTTTTTTACAGTAATGTTAGTAGAGGGGGGTTGGGTTGGGTTGGGGTTGGGCATTTTTCCTGTCCTAAGTTGAGGCGTGACTAGTCTTGGGGTAGAAGCTTTTTGAATTTTTAAATCTAATATTTAAAAATATATTAAAATAGTATTAAAGAACTAAAAATAAAATATATAACTAATAAAATTTATTTCTAAAAATAAAGATAAAAATTATTTTCAGATATTTTAAAAGTAATTTAAGCTCACAAATGTACTTCTTAAAGCCAAAAATCCTTCCAAACTTGAAACTTTTTGTTGTTGTTTGGAACATGTCTTAAAATGTATTTCCAATAGAAGCACTGCACAAGTCTATTTTGAAGAAGTAAGTTTTGGGATAGCTTTCAAAATTACATTCTCAAGAAGTTACAGTCCCACTATTAGGGATGTCAATTTTGCGGGTTCATCAGGGTACCCGCCCCACTCCTATTGGGACGGGTATGGAGTTATCCTAATAGGATTAGGGGTGGGTTTTGAATTTTTTTAAAAAACCTTATAGGGTTCGGGCTGGATGAGGGATGAGGGTTTAAAAACCCACCCACCCCGATTATATATGTTTATATAATTTTATTGTATTTATTTTATAGGTATTTTACTATTAAGTCCCTCCTCGATAAAATGAAATTTTAACCATGTCCTTTAACGGGTTTAGTTTATTTTACTCTTAGAAGTAGCAATTATCTTTAATGTTCATCGATGTATTTTGTAATTTGTTTTAGTGTAGAGAAAACTGAGGAAAGTAGAAAGAAAATAGTTTGTGGAAATTACCTCAACTATGTCTAATATTGTATTTGGTTAAGCTGAAAATGATTGATAATTTAAAGTTTAGAGCTCTAATTTCTTTCTTTCTCTTTGTGAGGCATTACTGCACATGCATAATCTTTATAAATTTTAAGCTTATTTAGTATTGTTATTTATATCAGTTTAAAATAAGATATGCCCCACTCCGCCCTGCTCGTCCCGCCATAGTAAATGGGACGGGACTATAATGGAATAGAGTCTTTTAATTGGGACGGGAATGAGATTCCCAATCCTGACCCGTCACAGGTTTGAGATGAGAATTGGATGAGGTTTTCTTAATTGGGACGGGGTTGGGAAAGGGGTGATCTGTCCCAAACCTGCCCCGTTGACATCTTTACCCACTAATGTTAAAAACTATAAAATTCATCCTTTTAAATTAATATTTTATACCCATCTTACCACATTGAAAATCACCTTCCTTAAAAATGGCCCCTACTAAAGTTTTAAAAAAATTAAATTTAAATTTTACTTTGCAGCCTTCAAATTTCTAAAAAATGTGAGCAATCTAGGATAAATACTGTATAAAAAAATGGGGGAATTGACCAAAGGTCTTCATTTAAAAGATTTTTATGCCAAAAACACTCTCAAAATATCTTTCATGTCAAAAGTCCTTTTGGCATGAATTGTACAAAAGTACTCCTTTCTAAAAGTCCTTTTGACATGAATTGTACAAAAGTATCCCTCCTTTCTCAAATAACCATCAATGCCACCTACACCCCAATCCATAATTCACTACGCCAGAAATGCATTTCACTATGCCGGAAAACTTATTTCACTGCGTTGGAAACGCGATTCATTTCGTCGGAAATGCGTTTCACTACGTCGAAAAAAGCATTTCACTACGCCAAAAATAGAAAAAAAAAATATTTCTTTTTCCTACATTTTCCCAGCGACCAAACAAAAAAATCTTTCATTTTCCTACAGTGAGGAGAAAAAAAAATTGTAGGATTTCTCTTGAATCAGGTTTTGATACGAACATGGCATTTGGAATGGAAGTATTTGCCTTCTGTTTCACCCAATCTCACAACAATCACGATTTGCCGAATTAAATCCTATTAATATTTAAAGTCTTTGGATGGAGCACATGCATAAAGAATTGGTGTGGTAAAGCCACATTATCCAAAATCCATCACAACACATAAATCAAGGTCTTTGGAATCCAAATGAGCAATGTTAGGAGTCTCATCCCCCATTCCCATTTGGTTTCCCGTCCCACAGTGAAAACACTAAACAATGAAAACCCAATAAATGAGAGAAAAGAGAAATAAAAAAGGGGAAGAATAGAAGGAAGACAAAGAAGAAGAAGAAGAGAGAAGAAGAAGAAGAAGAAGAGGAAGACAGTGAAAAAAAGAAAAAAAAAAGTGAAAACACTAAATAGTGAAAACCCAGTGAAAGATAGAAAAAGAGAGAGAAAGAAGAGGAGGAAGACAGAGAAGAAAAAGAGAGAAGAAGAAGAAGAAGACTGAAAAAAAGGGAATAAAACGGTGAAAACACTAAACAATGAAAACCCAGTGAAAAGAAAGAAAAGAGAGAGAAAGAAGGGGAATAAGAGGAGGAAGATAGAGAAGAATAAGAAGAAGAAGAGGAGGAAAATAGCGAGAAAAAAAACAGTGAAAATGTTTTATGAGCACAGTAAAGGAGCACAGTAAAGAAGAAGAATAAGAAGAATGAAGAACTGGAGAGAGAGAAAGGACGACGGTTGTGGGAGGGTCGTCGGAAGGTTGTAGCAGTGAAAACACCGCTGCTGCTGCTGTTATTGCTGCATTTTTTTTAGCACAGTAAAAAGAAGAAAAAGAGAAGAAGAAGAAGAGGAGGAGGAGGAGGAGGGAGGGAGAAGTACCATCGCTGCTGCATCGCCTCACCGGCGTTCTTGCTCTTGCTGCCATTAAGAGCTTCATCACTCTAAAGTTTTCATAGCAACTTGTGAAAAGGAGAAGGAAACTGAAGGTAAGCTAGGAAAGTCAGATGTATAGAAGAAAAACAACTTCTGAAGTTATGAAAAGATTGAATAGACAAGCCATTGTCATGCGCTGACGAACCTCAGATGAAAAAGCCACGTCATACAGGAAACTCAAAACAGGATGGGGACGGTACTATCAGCATTTTGCAATCCAAATACAGCCTCTTTCTTCAATTTTAATCCATGGTTTCGGTGCATACCAGTAGAAAGCTAACAAAATGCAGAAAGCTCCACCTCATCTGCATGACTGGCGAGAAGCATCGTAAAGAGGTTCAACATCGTTGATGGAGAAGTACAGGAAAAAAACGAGCAGAAACAAATAACCGGTGAGACTGTTAGACGCAATAGAGGATTTGAGAAATGAGAAGTTCTAATGCACAGAGAGAGAGATGAGAGATCATGCAGAAAGAGTTTTAAAGAGAACTTTGTAAAAGGTCAGCTTCAAGTTTTATGTGAGAAATGAAGGGCAATTATGTCACCAACAAAAATAGATCTTTCAAAATTAAGACCTTAGCCAATAAAACTTTTTTCAATAGGACTTTTGGAAAACAAATTTTTATAGAAGGACTTTAGCCAATACATAACTTTAAAATAGGACTTTTGGCCAAATAATCTTAAAAAAATAACATGTCTAACACCATTTTTTACTCATAAAAAAAAAAAAAAAAAAAAAATTGCTAATAGGTAGAAGAGTGCAATCTTGTCATAACTTAAAAGTACAAGGGTCAATCTGATATCATTGAAAATATAGGAGTGCAAATTGTTTTTAAAAGATGAGAGTAAACTGTAATTTTTCTTTAATTTAAAAAATAATAATCAAATATTGCTAATTTTTTAAATTAAAAAAAAGAAGAAAAAAACTTTTTAAAAAATTCACCAAACGGGTGCCATATTTTTTTACATGTCTCTTTAAAAACTCATTTTAAGGAATTTTTTTTCTTTTTTTCTTTTTCGTTTTTGGTAGAAGGAAAGGAATTATATTTCTAGGCTTCCAAATGCCACCTAATCACTTTTCTTTATTCATTTTGAGGTGTTTTACTCCAAACAAAAATATCATTCAACCTTCCATTGTACTTATTCTATATTTTTATGTGAATGGATTTTAATGAGTCATGATCTAATCAGCTAAGTATTTATGGGCATTGGATCATCTCATCACTTAAAAAAGCTTCCATTCATGATATGATCTAATAATCATAAGAATTTTAGCTGACCTAGATCTAAGTTAGCACCATTTCACGATTTTAATTATTCTCTATTTAAATCATCTTCGACATGATTAACGGATGGTTCATTCTCATAGTTGAAAATTAAAATATGATTTTTATGATGAAAGGACTAAAGGAAAGGCCAATAATGAAAAGTGATTGAAGTAATGAAGCGGACTGTGGATGCGAGTTTTATATTACAAATTTAATATTTGACGCCATTTTTAAACTTTCCCGAGCCCAACGGTTTCTGGGTCCGAGGCGCCGTTGAAAACTATGGTGAACAGTAAACACCCACTGCAGACAAAATTGGCGGGGAGGAAGACTTAGGTCCTAGACTGGTTAGGCTGTATATAACCGTCAAGTGCGCAGAAAGCTTGAACCTACCACTTGCTGCCTATTGCTATTGCTGCTGCTGCTTCTGAGTCCTGTAGTCCAATAGTTCTGCCTGAGGAGTCTCATCAACAGAAAGATTCTCTCTCTCTCTCTCTCCAATGGAGTTTTATTATTTTTATTAATTCTCGACTTGGTCTCTCACCATCATAGATCATGTGGTCTATATATAATAATATCTTATCCATATATTTCAAAACTGTTAATGGATCCCAGTTACGTCGATCCACTGGGTCCCATTTTCACAACTCTAGCTTTTGTTGCCTACTAGCCGGGTTCAAACTTTGCCAGTGCCAGAGGAATTGGATCAACGATCTCATGATTGAGAAATTATATAATTAAGTCAACTTTTCATACTTCTTAACTTCGTATTATATATATATTATATTATATATAAAACAGTTCGTTTGTTTTACGTGGCACTCCCACATCGCTTCCCTCTCCCATTCTTTTCTCCCCTTATTTCACTCTTCTTACTCTTCTCTAATTGGTTCATATTTTATTTTATTTTATAACAATCTCAAATACATAGATAATGCATGCAAACGATAATTTAAATTAAGATAAGAATTGATTTCAAAATATAAAAGACACCACATCAGTAATCAATACATAGATAATGCATGCAAACTGATAATTCAAACTGATTATAACCAAGCAGCCCGTCCTCTCTCTCTCTCCCTCCCTTGCCGTGAGCAACAGGTCTGGCATTCACTACCATTAAAGTTATTTTTACGTTGGTATTTTTTTGCCTCCCCTGCTGTGACAGCAAGCTTGACATTCATCATCAGTAATGTACGTAAGTTTTCCTCTTCATCTCTATATTTACGGATTTCTTCTCTATTTCTATAGTTCTGCTGCTGCTTCTTCTCCTTCTTCTTCTTCTTTTTCTCTTCTTCTACCTTCATCACATTAATATTTAATGAATCTTTAATTAATTTAATAAGTTTTTATCCTAAAATGAATTTGATTTTTATGTATTGTACTTCGATAAAGAGTAAACATTAATTTCTTTTCATTTTATTACTATCGCAATTAATTTTTTGTTCATAATTTTAATTGCCGCACATCGCGCAGGCCGCGCATCACACGAGTCAATACTAGTATATATATATATATATATATATATATATATATATATATATTAATTTTCTTATGAATACGCACACATATAAGCTTATGTGAGAATTTGAGGTTTTAGTCAAGGTGGAATAGTTATTTTGAAAAACTGATAGTTGGATTAAATATCGTTTTATAAATGTCATGTGCGCTTGATGCATGCCAAAAATTACAGTGATCAAATGGTTAGTTTCTAAAATATTGACGATGAAAAATTGTGTCACAATTTTTATAAAAAACATATTTGATCCAAAAGTCGGTTTATTAAAATACCTATCTCATATCGGTTAAAAATCCAAGTTCTTGTTGAGATTCACATCTGGGTTATCCTATATTGGAGGAAAATAGAAAAGTGATTGTCTTATTATACGATGACATGAATAAATGAGACTCGCTATTTATGGGTTTGAACCTTTTATGTGGGTACGAGTTCTAAATTTATATACTAAATTTGGTTTTTTTTTTTTTAATAGATTTTAGACTTCCCGTCTCCCCAATATAAATAACCTTATACGTGTTTTATTTTTCTTTATAATTGAATTGAAAAGTTGGTGGAGAACCAGGCACGAGTCCTTCAATTTGAAATTAAAAAAAAAAAAAAAGAAAAAAAAAAGAGGAGAGATCGACATGGCATGGATCCTATAATTTAAAAAGGAGAAAATAAATAAAATAACAAGGGAAGGATGTCAAATGGCCCGGTGCGGTATCATTATAGTGCACCAACAACACTGAAACAAAAAAATGGAACCAAATTTTCTCCACTTTCGTGGGTTGAAAGTGTTTGCCAACTACCAAGAAATGATGAAAGTGGTATGATGAATAATTTATTCCTTGTTGATTATCTCTTTCTGGTCTATATATAGTGGGATACATTTATTAAGTTAAGGCCATGAAGGCGGTGGAATGGCAACCAGTGGAAGGAAATTAAAAGTCAAGCATTTTGTGCTTGACTTCTAATAAATATATATAAGTTGACACCAAAACCAACCAGCCATTCACCCACCTCATCCCTGATCAACCCACCCCCAGCAGCTTGGTCAACATCATCCCTAACACTCCCATTTGTGTTTAATTTCACCCAACCAACTGGAGGAAAACTCCAAGAAATGAACCTTTGTTCTTTGACAGGGCAACACTTTTCAATCTTTAGGCAATCTTCAATCTCTTTAACCTTTATCAAGATGACTTCAATTGAATTGTTAGGTCTCACAAAATTATGATAAAAAATTGTTCTATTCCGCCAAGTCCAAAGAGCCCAAGTGGTCTGACCAAAGAGAATTTTCCAGGAAGAAATTTTATAGATACCGTTAACATCCCAACTAAGATTGAAATCAATCCACTCGATGAGGGAAAGAGAGAAAAAATGCTGCTGAAAATCAGTGGGGATGAGGACTAACCAGATGGTTTTGTCTACTGGACAATCTCTCAACAAGTGAATGGAATTTTCAACAGCAAAACTACACACAGGGCAACTTTCATTTGTTGTAAGTTGTATCGTCAAGCAAACTTTTTTGTAAGATGTCTGTCTAGCCTTGCCAACCAAAGGAAGTGCCTTGTTTTGGGTAAACCTTTCATCTTCCAAAGAACCCTCCATTTTGCTTCATCATGCAACATTGGTGGGGGATTCATCAATGAAATTATAAGCCGATTTGGTACTGAACTTCCCATTCGCCGAACCTCTCCAAATCATAGTATCATGAAAATCATCATCAGGGAAAATAGGGGTAGCTCTGATCTTCAAAAAAATATCAGGAGGAAGTAAATTAACAAAACACATCCAATTCCAACCCC
>JAESVK010000050.1:3721745-3746993 GCA_017140935.1 Hamamelis virginiana | reverse complement strand
AAACTAACCGTTGGATCACTGTGATTTTTGGCAGGCATGACATACATTATAGGGGTATCTAATCCAACGGTCAGTTTTCCAAAATTTCATCACAGGCGGCTCTACTGTTAGATGCTTACTTTAGCTTAAAGTAAGGTGATCCTCATAAGAGAATTTCTGTATATATATATATATATATATATATATATATACAGTTTTATAGTTAGGCCGGCTGCAAACATGAATTTACGGTCGACACACATGGACGGCTGGGAAGAGGCGGGCTGAGCAAGAGGTAAAAAAAGAAAGAAAGTAAAACCTGCCAAATCACGTGGGCAGACACATCCCCCTCTCAATTCTTCTTCACTCTCTCCTCTTCTCTCATCTCCTCTCCAGCTGCGAACTCTTCTTCTCTCTCCCCTCATCAGACCTCTCCCTCATCTCGACCCTGTATCGCCGTGAAGGCTACGACTCAGGCAGTTCTCCCTTCTTCTTCTCTCTCCTCTCATCTCCATTATTCTAGTAAACTTCTCAAACTCTCAATGAGAACAGGGTATGTTGCCATAAAGCTCGAACATTGGCATCAATTAATGATCAATTTGTTGTTTCTGAACAGATACAGGAATAGAGAAGAGAAAAGTTTGGGAAAAAATCAAAGTAAACTAACTTCTGTTGCTGTTTCTGAATCTCTCGCTCAAAATTTCAAATTATTGTGAAAAAATCAAAGACACTCAAAATTTTTTTTAGCCCACTTGAATCTCTCCCTCAAAATTCCATTTCAAACCCTAACGAAACAATGTTCAGAGAAGGTATTCATGGAAACAAAAATCATATTGCATTTGTTTGAGTCGATTTCCATTCTTGGGTATATTGTTGCTGTTTGTTTAGTTTTAGAGAGAGAAAAAGATTTATGGCAAGGAATGAGAGAGAATTTATGTGTCCCAGTAGCCAACGTTAAAGTAGTTAACGTTTATCTTTTGCTCTCAAAACGATGCCTAAAAGAGTGTTTTTATTGTGAGCCGTGAGTTGGCTTTGGTAGCTTGCGTGTCATCGATCCAACAGGTGATCCACAGTGTTGATCTAGTGTCAGATCAACAAAATACTGGAAAGTAGATAGAGAGAGAGGAACCTGTTGAGGTGGTCCAGCGATGTCGATTCAAAGTTGGTCGGCAAGCTTTTCACGGCGGTGTCGTGAAAGCGGTGTCCACTTCGCCTTCATGGCGATAGAGGGTCGAGATGAGGGAGAGGTCTGATGAGGAAGAGAGAAGAAGAATGGAGAACGGCCTGAGTCGCAGCCTTCACGGCGATACAAGGTCGAGATGAGGGAGAGAGAAGAAGAGTTCACAACTGGAGAGGAGAGGAGAGGAGAGAGAGAGAAGAAGAATGGAAAGGGGGATGTGTCTGCCCACGTGATTTGGCAGGTTTCACTTTTTTTTTTTTACCTCTTGATCAGCTCGCCTCATCCCAGCCGTCCACGTGTGTCGACCGTAAATTCATGTTTGCAGCCGGCCGACTACAGAAAAACTGATATATATATATATATATATATATATATATATATAATCGAATGGTGTGAAAAATAACTCACAGTTTATTTTTTAAAAATGTAAGTGTGAAAAACTGTGACTTTTTTGTTCTTCAAAATATCACCATTTTTTTACTATCGGTTTTTTTTCGAAACAAATCGTTGGATCACTGAATTTTGGTAAACACAACATACATAAAGGGGTATCAAATCTAACAGTCGGTTTTTCAAAATATACTGTGTTGGTTGTAACTCAGTTGTTGCATCAAATCGACCTTACCTTAGCATTCCTATATATATATGTGTGTGTGTGTGCGCACGCGCGCGTGCGGGCATACTGTTATAAGGGATAAATACAAAACAAATTTTTTAAAAATTGACTGTTAGATTAAGTAATTTTTTTTTGAATTTCATGTTCGCTAAAAATCACAAAGAGACAATGGTCATAGATTTTCGTTATGAAAAAAAGACGGAAAAAAGTGGTGATATTTTGAAGAAGAAAAATATATATCACAAATTTTCACAATGAAATTTGTCAAAAACCTACCGTTAGATCATTGTGATTTTTGACGAACAAAAAATTCATAAGAAATTTATCTAATCGAATGGTTAGTTTTCAAAATCTGAATTTCATTTGGCCCGTACTAGTTTTCTTACACAAAATTGTATAAGGTGTACTGTGTACCTTTTAAAGTTTTAATACAAAGTCACCGACAAGTCGATCGTGAACGGCAAGGGCAATGATGGAGATGAAGAGCTTATTGAGCTTTGCAAGATTATGAGTGAGGGCATGAGGGAGGAGAAGAAGATAAAATAGACGAATGGGACTTGCATTTGCCTTTGATGAATAGCCAATTTCAGCCCTAGCTCTTTAGTGGCTTTATACAGTCCGCCTAAAACGACGTAGTTTTATATAAAAAATAATAATGTAGTGATTCGATTTGGTTTAAATGGTCGATTTTTTTATTTATTATTTTTACTTAGATCAAAATCAAACCAGCAAACAAAAAAGTATGATATCTCAAAGCAAAACGAGCGTAGAAGTAAAAAAAAAAAATGGGACTGATGGTGTCGAAAAAAAGTATGGGTAGGTATTCTTTCGGGTCAGTTATCGCGGTGGATCTGCTTTCCCAATCATGAACATCGGTGTGGTGTTTCCTACAAAGTTCCGATGATCAAGTCAATTTTCAGAGCAAGTAGAGAGAGAATACAGAGTCTAGAAATGGAGTGCGAATTGTATAGCTTCTATGAGAATAAGAGAGCTCCTTATATAGGGGTGATCAAGGAGTTCACCACGTGGACGGCATAAAATGCGCAGGTCAGCATTAGAGCTCATTACCTTGCTTCTCATCATAATAAATTGTTGACATAAGTAATTGGGCAGTTATTTAATGATCTACCTTACCTGGTGATTATGTCGTGCCTAGCTTATCATGTACAAATCAGTTGTCATGGCTATCCTGTAATCATTTTGAATGGATAGATAGTTTCTGATTATCCTTGACGAATGATCTTGACCTATCGAGTGGTACCCAATAGATCGATAGCATCTCCATCGGGTCGGGTAAAATAAATAAGATTGGGAAGATTCTATCAGATCGGACCAGTTCCCAATGGATTAGGTGCACAAGCCCCGACCTAACACGTGTCGAGCCATAAATGACTGCGGGTTTTTACCCTCTTCATGGACCAAACTATTTTTTTGGTCCGGTTTAGTTCGATTTTAAGGATCAACCATTTTTTTCCCTTATTATTGTATGTAACTGATTGCTACATTTTATTTTGTTGTGATTATACTTGCTGAGTTGCGCGCTGTGTAATGTAAAAATGTATACAAAAATTTCTATAAATAACCCAACTTCAAGTATCAAGAAATCCGGACAAAATATCAAATAACAAGTTAAAATGCTGAAAAAGAGATGGAATAAAATTAAATTTAAAAAGTAAAAATGAGGTAGGGTTAAAATACTTTAGAAAAAACAAAAAGAAATCAAGAGAAAAGTAGGAAAAAAAAAGAGCAACTTAAAATTAGGGGTGCAACTTGGAATGTAGGGATGGCAATTTGCCCCATCCTCGCAGGGCCCCGCCCTGTCCCGCCATATAGGGACGGATTATTTTTGAATTTTTTGAGGTACGAGACGAGAATTAGGTTAAAAATATTTACTCTCCCGGGTACGGGGCTGGGACAAATTTACAATGCCCCGTCCCGTTACCCCGCCCCACCTATTTATCCTTGCCCTGCGGGAATTCCCCATCTCCGCTTATATAAATTTTATATTTAAAATATAAAATTTTATATCATTCATAAAGTATATTTTATATATTCTATTATATATAATATATAATTTAAATTATTAATGACCTTCTAACTTTTATGTCCCTCCCATCAATTTTAACATTTTTAACCATTTTTTAATAATATTAATTACTTGATTTTCTCCAATCTCAGTGATTTTACTAACAATCTAACATTTTTTAACCATTCTTATATATTTCCTATTTAATAATTCAAATCTCTCTTATTTTGTTAAGTTGGTTAACTCTCTCTTTTATTCAATTATTCAAACTTTGTCTTTGTTCAAGATAAAATGAACGATCTTATTATAAGTTGTACTTTACACAATTATGTTGTATATGTGTAAGGTGACCTCTATAGTCTACAGTCTGTAGGGGAAACCACAATATATTTTGAAAAATTGACCGTTGGATTAGATGCACTTCTTATAAATTACATATTCGCAAAAAATATAAACGATCCAACAGTTATTTAAAAAAAAAAAACTATTTGGATAAAAATTATGACATTTTAAAGAATTAAAATATTATAATTTTTTATGGACATTTGTCATAAACTGATCGTTAGATCACATTATAATCCAACGGTCAATTTTTTCAAAATATTTTCTACAATTGGTCCTACGCACACCACCTTATCCATAGTTTGACATATCGTTTGTAAAACCAATATGGAATAGGTATTTTGATAAACTAACGATTAGATTAAATTATATGCGTGTACACATGACATATCATATATACAAAAAATCACACTGATCAAACGATTAATTTTAAAAAAAATCATATTTTTGAGATGAACAAAAAAAAAGTATCAAAAATTGTTACAATTTTTTATAATTCATAATTCTTGTTTTGAAAAATTAGTCATTGAATCAATGCATGTGATTTAAGCATGCATAATGTATATAAGCATAATATCTCATCTAATGATTAATTTTCAAAATATCTAATATAATACTTGCTTTTTCAAGTGGTTTCATTTGAGGGAGTCGTTGAAAGATTATTTATTTTAAAAGTATATTACAATTAGCTTGCAATTTAGTGGTTTAAGCTCTTGAAATATAAGCTTTTAGTGAAGGTAATGGGTTTGAATCATCTTGAAAGCACATTTAGTGCATTATATTTTGAATTTGTTATTGAAATAATTGGGTGGCGGGGACGGGGATTCCCCTTCCTTATGGGGACGAGAACGGAGATAGAATTACATACCTGCTGGGGTACGGACGGGGATGGGAAGTAATTTTCTAATTGGAGATGGGAATGGGGGAGTGGAAAATTGGCCCCGCACCGCCCCATTGCCATCCCTAGAACAAGTCAATCTGGAATCCGATGAGATCCGGCCAATTCGGATTGGTCTCAGTCCTAAATTCTCAAACCGAATTGAATTTGGATCGATCCTCTTATTTGCCCTTCTGTAATCCGATCCGAAATCCAATCCAGCAATTTGATTTTTATTAAATTATATAATATTATTATTATTATTACTACTACTATATATGCAATATTCTTTTTGAATTTTTATAACATTATAAATTTAAAATACAGTAATTCTAAAATACTTTCGACATTTTTTATTTATTTTCCTAACCTAGTTTAAAATGCAAACTATTTTTTAAATTTATTTGTTTTCCTAACTTAGTTTCTAATTTAAAATACAATAATTCCAAATAAAAAATAAAAAATTGATACCATTTTATTTTCCTAACCTAGATTAAAATTTTATTTTATTATAATTTTTTTAATGCAATCCGAATTAAATTAAGATTGGTCCAAATCCGATCCGAACTCAATTAGGATTGGACATGCACCTTGAAATCATAATCCAAATTAGCTCGGATTGATCATTTCTTTCCCCAAATCTGATGCAATCCTAATTGCATCCCAACTTAAAATTATTAAAAAAGATGTATTACTAAAATATGAATAAAAAAAATGAGGCAGTAGGGTGACTTGCCCCACACCCTGCGACACTGTACATACATGAAGTAACGTACACATTACAATTGATTCTTGGTCAGGTAAAATTAATGCAATCTGTTGAAGGTTAGAATTGTTTTGTCCCTTTTAATTGGACTAGGTGATTTACCCGTGCATAGCACGGGTGGTCAAAATGTATTATGTTTTTTGGGTTTATAACTAGTAAAAGTACAAAATTACTGAAAACAATTTAATGTGACCACTTAACCATATAAGTTTGTCAGAGTTTTACAGCTATAGTGTTTTATCTATATTTTCGACAGTAAAAAATCCTTCAAAGTTTAAATTACAAACTATCGAATTGTGCAAAATATTTTTTTTCTTTCTGCTATGAAGGGCTTTCTACTATGGAAAATTTTAGGGGGATTTTGCATAGAGCCACCCGCCAGTCCCATGCACTCATTTATTCTCTTATTTTTCTTTGTCAATCCACCAATCGATTGCAATAGTGCCAACCAGATATAGAAATTTGAAAGAGTAAATCACAAGACACACCGATTGCAATTTGATTAGAAAGAACACAAATTGCAAAATTTGGATTGGAAGGAGTAGAAATTGCAAAAATTGGAGTGGAAATAATAGCAATTGCAATTACAATTGGAAATTGCAATCTGTGAATCCTCTCTTTTACCATATCGAGGAGAGAGAAAGACATGAAGTGAAGACAAAATTGTAATTGATTGAAACAGTCAAATTAATCGTACTTGAAAAGAGTGGCAATTACAAACGATTTGGTATGAAATAGCAAAATTTCAAAAGTTTACATGAAATAGCAAAATTTTAAACTGACAATAGCAAAAATTGAAATCAATTGAAAATTAGATTGCATATCAAGTTTTTTATGGTATGTATAGATTTAATAAATGGAGTGGGAAAGATTGGACTCATCTTCACTGTCCGTCGTACGCTACCACTAACAGTACTGCAATCAAAGCCATGCAAATCTTTCATCTTTCATTCTTTGGTTTCAATACTACGCTCCCGCTCGGGATGAGGGAGTTTTAAAGTTGGTCAATCCCTGTTTATCACTTACTGATTAACTTCTTTTTCGTTGTCAAGTTGACAAGTAAGAGAAAAATATTATTATTCTTTTTTCGATTAGTTGAACTTTCTTGGGAGATTTGAGAGTCTTTATGTGAACATCACCATTTACATAAACCGCAAACTCCAATAGCGGAAGTTTTGAGCTGCAAGCTTAGCTTGAATTTTTTTTTTAATATATATATATATATATATATATATATTTTTTTTTTTTTTTTCCTTTTTCTTTTGTTGGGAAAGGTTCACTCAAGCCCATGAGCTACATAATGAGGTAGTCATCTGCTACGAGTTTTTTTTTTTTTTTTCCCTTCCTTTTAATCCCATATTGGATAGGCACTAGGGAGGTTTTAGGCTTATAAAGTGGATGTAGTACGTACCTTCACCTAATAGACTACTTTTTTGGGTCGGAACTCTATTCGTGAGAAATGGTATTAGAGCGTACACTGCTCCTAATCCTATGCCGCACCAAACACCAGCACCAGAGGGAGTCCATGCTGGTAGCAAGTCTGTCTGTAGGGTAGATAGATAGGTAGGATGATCTGAAAACAATAATTAAGAGCATTGCGGGTTTGGGTTGGGGAAAAGGTCTTGGGTTTCTTATCCCACATCGGATAAATACTGGGGAGGTCTTAGCTAGACTTATAAAGTGAGTGCAATACCTCCGCATAATGGACTAGTTTTTTGGATTGGGTTCCGAACTGTAACATCATCCTCTTTTTACCCTTTCTTAAAATTTTCAACCTTGAAGATGGGATTCAATTTCTACCTAGCACCTTATATATAGACCGATGCTATTCTGCAACTGACCCAAAAATACATAATATATGAAAAAATAAAGTTTAGCTTGGTATAGGGGCAATTTGTCATTTGGGCCGTTGTGTTGACTTAGGTGGAGTGCGGGAGGAGGGGCGTGGAGCACGATATCACTTCCCTATTTATATAGAAATGATCCAGTCAGCATATGTTTACATAAACTTATGTAAGCATGAAGCTAGTAAATAATTATGGGATACATGTTTCGAAAAACTGAATGTTAGATCAGATACTATACTTATGTATGTCATGCATGCCAAAAATTACAATAATCCAAGAGTTGGTTTTTCAGAAATGTCATTGAGAAAAACTGTTTTCCAATGTCTAAAGTGTTTTAGCAAGCCTATATTTTGAGATGTTTACATTGTATCATCATGATTTTTGGCATGCATGACATCCATAAGTAAAATATCTAATCCAACAGCCAAATTTTCAAAATATGCATCCCACAATTATCTAAGATATATAAGCATATTCTGACTGAATCGGATATATATATATATATATATATATATATATATCTTTGTGTGTGTGTGTGTGTGGAAACAGAAATGATCAAGAAAAGACCGGTCCTTAACCTTAATTTAAGGTTTATGCTTGAACTAAAAACGCGATGCTTATAAGAATCCCAAGCATAGGAATCCACAAGTCGTCAAGCAATAATATTTGGGAGTACTCAAGTCATATCCACAGGTAGTGGAAAATGTTCAAATGATCTTTAGGAATTGCTAACCAATAAATGCAAAAGAAAGTATAAAATCGTGGGGTTTTTGAATGTTTGTTGAGTGAGTGTGTAATTCAAATCACAATGAGATAAATTCAAAGAAAATTAAATGATAGAGTTTTAGGGTTTCCACTCATCCACAACCAAGCAATATAGACTTCTCACCAAAATTACTCATCTAAGTCCATTGACAAATGGTCTTTGATTGAAGGTTTAACTTTACAAGCATTAATAAAAAGGAACAATAGGAGAATGATAGGAAATGCTCTCTTTGACAATTTATCAAACATATGGTGTGCATATAGGTTCAAGCACAATGTGTACCAAGTTAAGCTTGTTAACACAATGTTAAGAAAATGCCACAACAAATGTATACAGAAAATGGAGAGTATTTACCACCATTCAACTAGGGTTTAAGCTCATATGGGTGGGAAAGTCTTATTACCTTGGTTGATGATGAGCTTCCACCTTCAAACCCTACCTTGGAGGTTTAGTTCTCCATTAATACTAAGAAAGCAACAATAAATGCAGGAGAAATCATAACAAATGCAAGAGACAATAAATGTAAACTGCTATATTACTAGAACAAAAGAAATACAAGCATTCAAAGCATTAAAAGTATGATAAACTGAATACCAAGTCTTCCAAATGTGAAATACAATGAAAACCAAATGTAAACCAGCTAAACTAAGTTAAATAGATCAAGAACTAAGAGAAACTATGGAGTGATTAATCAAACTATGCTAGAAACCCTAGAAAACTAAGAGAAAACTAAGCTAAACTAAATGAACAAGTCAAAGATCCTTCTCCAGCTGCTTAGTGATCCTTAAATACCTCATCTAGGGTTACAAGAAAAGAGGGATGAAAAGACTAAGCTACCTTTGATTAAAAGGGCAAATTACACAAATTTGATGCAGACTTTACTGCACAACTTCAAAATTACTTCAAATGTCCACTAAGCTTTTCTTGAACATCAATGAGACTTCAATAGCACATCATGGCATGTAAGGTTGCTTCACAATGCCTCAAAACGTGATTGAAACACGCGATTACCAGCACTATTGAGGAAAATTAAACACCAAAAGCGTAAAACGCACCAATACACAAGCATCAATGGATAAAAGCTAACTAAAAAACTATAAATAAAACATAAAGTAAAGCAATAATGACTACTAATCAGTTCACTCATCATTAGGATAAGTATTTTGAAAAGGGGAATTGACCAAAGGTCCTTATTTATAAGATTTTATTGCCAAAAGTCTTCTCAAAAGAATTTTCATGCCAAAAGTCCTTGTGGCATAAATTGGATAAAAATAGTACCCCTTCTTCCGAAACAACCTTTAACCCCACCTCCAATTCCAACTTGGATTTTACTACACCAGAACCAGACTTCACTACGCCGAACGCCGGATTTCACTACATCGGAAACACGTTTATCTATGCTGGAATTGCAATCCACTACGCTGGAAAATAGAGTTCGCTATGTCAGAGAAAATAAATAAACAAAAAAAAAAAAAGATAAAATACATATTCAAATTCTTAATGGAAGAAGGAAAAAAAAAAAGAAGACAAAAGATAGAAAGAAAAGGACTCCACTGCGCCAAAACTACGTTGAAAAAAATTAAAAAGAAAAAAAAATGCTCCAGCAAATCTATGTTTGCAAAGATCAAACATGCTCACACTTTCATGCTCTTCATTCATTTTCCATTTCGTTTTCAAATGTTTCTCGACAACCAAACAAAAAAAAAAAGAAAAAAAAGAAAAAAAAATCAAACTAAGGCTAAAAAAAAAAAAAAAATTAAAGAGGAAAAAAAAAGATACTCAAGTTACCAGTGCATTGTAGCTGATCAAAGAAGGGAGTAGCAGCGACAAGATCGCCACCAATCAAGGGGAACATAGGTCAGTCTCTTTGTGATCACTGTTAGATTCTTTTAGAGTTCTCAATGTTGTTATGTTTGGTGTTTTCTAAGCTTTAGGCATTGTGATTGGTTTGAATTTGATGCTGCCACATTTTGATCTGTAGTTCTGTTGAATTGTAACATGCCGGTGCAAGGCCAAGCGCTAAATGTCGAACTCTTCAATGCTAGAGTTCTCGATGGTTAACCTTCCTTTCATTTTGATCAGGATGAAGCTTGTGGGTTTAGTGAAAGACTTGCCGGTGGGATGAAGCCGTGGGTTTGGTGAAGGGTTGTTGACGGGACGAAGCTCGTGGATTTAGTGGTTTGTGACTGTGTTTGACTTTCTACGTGGGTTTGGTTTGCGATTTGCTTCATCCTCTATCAAATTCCCAGTGAAAAACAGTGGTTTGCATGAATCTAACTTGATTCATTGTGTAAAAAATGAGATCCTTGTGGTCAAGTTTGCCGGAGAAGATGCTCTGCTATTGGAGGTGTTCTCTCAAATTTGCGCTCGAGGTGGAGCTCGGATTTGCGTTGGGATGGAGTTCATCGGTGTTCTCTCCCTCTCTCTCTCCCCCCCCCCCTCTCTCTCTCTTCCTCTCTCTCTCTCTCTCTAGTAAATGGGAAATCACGTGGGATGAATGAGTCAAGGGCAATTCTTTCGTATAAAAATATATATTTTTAAAAAACAGGACCTTAGACGATAGAACTCTTTTTCTTAGGACTTTTGGAAGGATAATATTCTAGTGAGGACTCAGCCGATAAATAACTTTAAAATGAAACTTTTGGCCAATTATGCATTTTGAAAAACTAATTGTTGGATTAAATAATCTTCTTATGTATGTCGTGTATGCCAAAAATCACTGTGATCCAACTGTCGGTTTTCAAAATCCAGGCAGTTAAACAATTGTTATAGCATCCAACAATAAATACTGTTAGAGTGTTTCATGAACTGTATTTTGAAAACCAACTATGAGATCATTGTGATTTTTAGTTGGCAGACATATCATACATGAAAAGATAATCTAATTCAATGGTCAGTTTTTCAAAATATCTATCATATGTGGGAAAATGATGAGTGGACCTTAACTTAATTTAAGGATCTGTCCTCAAATGATCATTTTTGTATATGGAAATGCTAATATAAAGTGCACTTGATTGAAAATTGCATCAGGTGACCTTCGTAAGGGCAGTTGCAAAATGATTTTTGAAAAATCGACCGTTGGATTAGATATTCTCCTTATGTTTTCCATTCCTGCCAAAAATTACAGTGATACAATGGTTGGTTTGTGAAAAATGTCTATTTTATTCTTCAAAATATTACAATTTTTTCATAATTAGGTGAATTTTGGCAGACATGAAAAACATAAAGTGATTTTTTAATCCAACAATAGGTTTTTTTAAAAAAAATGTTACAATTGGCCATACAAAAACTATCTACAGCAAAATTGTGTCAGGTGCACCTTATATTAACATTTCCGTATATTTATAATATACAATGGCTAAAGCACTAATTGGCATCTTTTGGATTCATCATCGAAAGGAGACAAAAGAAGTAAATTAAAGAATGGAGGCACCACCTACCATTGTTGCTGAGAAGTTGGGTGAAAATGAAAGATTGAAAGTGAATAATTGAGAGCTAGACAAGGGGCAAGAGGGCATGCATAACATTATGTGAGGGAAAAAAAAAAAGAGTGCTACAGTGGTCTCTCTGTCTCTCTTATCTGCTAGTGCTTTGGTGAGCATGGATTCTCTCTCATCATTGCTAAATAATCAAAAGAATCTCTCTCTCTCTCTCCCCCACCTCTATGCACGCACTGTATATATATTTATATCATCATGCCCTAGTAGTACTTCTCCTTTCCCTCTCTCCCAAACTCAGTCTTCCTTTGAAGGTTCAAACCAAATGATTGACAGTAGAAAATCTGTCTCCATTTACACCTTCGTGCACTTGTGCATGCAAAATTAAAAACATCGTCCCCCACATACTACAAAAGTACCACAACAAATATTGTCAGCAAAGCCGAGAAACCTGTTACTACCAAATTCCCCCCCATTGCCATTTTAATGCAAAACAAAAGTAAAAAAAAATCAAATGGAAGAAGATCGATAAATTGATAGATTTTGAATAATTTCTTACCACTGGTGCCGTGTTTTTATCGCCTTAATTTGTTTGTTATTGCAAAAGTAAGTAAAAAAATTAAAAAAATTGATTTAGCCCATTACTTATAGTAGAATTTGAATTTAGAGGTCGGAAAACATTCTCACTATCTCACTTTAACCATCAATGGCGCATAGCTAATGTTGTCGCATGTTTGGTGACGCATTTACTTATAAGAGCACATTAAATATCCTAAATGCGGTTGTGAAGACCATTTAAATTCTTTGGTTAAGGTTGTGAGAACCTTAATTTAGTTTATTTATTTATTTATTTTTTAAATATTATTAATGATTTGTAACCTATTAGATAATCTTGGTGATTGGTATACGCTTAATTAACACCTGAAATATATATATATATATATATATATATATATATATATATATATATATATCGTATTCTTTTTTTACGATGTTTCATGCATGTGTCCTAACTTAATATAGTACGTATTGACTATATCTTTCTTTTTTAAGTTTAAATTAAAAGGGGTTTAATATTTTTATTAATTACAAGTTTTTTTTCATCATACTAGTCAGTAAATTCATAAAATTATGCGATAACCTTAGACCATGTTTGGCGGAAATTCTGAGTTACAAAAATGAAATTAAAAGAGGAAACTTTCTTTTTTCATGAAATCTAACCATTTTTCAATCTTTTTATATATATATATATATATATATATATATATATATATATATGAAGATTAAAAGAGTGAAATTGAAGTAGGTAAAATAAAATTTCGTTTAGATGGATTATATAATTAAGATATGAAGGGTTTCCCTCAAAAAGCTTGTATTGAGGGCCCTTTGCTCATCATTCCTGGAATATTTCAAGTTTAAGACGGACGGACCCCACTTGTCACTTTCTGTCTGGGAGCAGGTGGTGAGTGTTGACTAATGACTACACACCCAAGTCCCTTAGAAAAAGCAAAAATAAGATTTTATGCTATTTTCCCATTTTGGTTAAACAAAACAGAAACCTTACGGACACACCCCCACCTCTCGGGCTGCATTCACCAATATATATATATATATATATATATATGGGACAGGTTCTCCTTATACCCTATTTTGACACCTATTTTTACACCTCGTTTTCAAAATACTATCTATGATAAATATTTTGACAAACTGACCGTTGGATTCAATACATTTCTTATGCATATCATGTATACCAAAAATCATAGTGATCCAACGGCTAGATTTTAAAAAAATTGTCACTATAAAAACAGTTATATTTTTAATTACTAAAAAAAATAATAGTTCTTCAAAATGAAATTTTTCAAAAACTAACCGTTGGATCACTTCGATTTTTTTCATACATGACAAACATAAGGTAAGTATCTAATCTAACGGTCGGTTTCTTAAAATATTCGACCTACAAGGGTATTTGAAAATGAGGTATAAACATAGGTGTCAAAATAGGGTGTAAGGGGAACCTGACCCTATATATATATATATATATATATAGATTTTCTCTTATCAGCAAATGCTGATTTTAGCTTAAAATGCACAAGTGACAAGGGCCATTGGATCAAAATAGAAGGCTGAGATGGAGTCACTTAAAAGACCCAGACTAACCCGCGTGAAACCAAGACCCGGACTGCCCTAACCCATACAGGTGCCATCTCCATCTCCTCACCCTCACGTTGACCGGCGGCAGCACTGATCCTCCTTCCGGCGGCGACACAAAAGAGCAGATGCTTGCTGGCAAAGGGGATTTATGGTTTTTGGGGGTCAATCCTCTTTGTCCTTCTGCTGCTGCTGCAGATGAAGGGCCGCCATGGCTTCACGCCGGAGATGGAGATGGAGATCGAGATGTGTTGCTGAGTAGGGTGATGATTGGCCGGCGTCAAGCTTCACACCGAAGATGGAGATGGAGATCGAGGGTGATGATTCAGCCCAGTTTTGGATTTCTCGATTGAACTATGCTCTGTTTTGTTCTGTTTGAACTTTCAACATTCAAGATCCCCTTTTTGCTATTAGGGTTTCACCTTGCTGCACCTTTCACGCACGTCATTTGCAGGTCGTGCACCATTCACGCGGGTCATTTGCGGGCCGCTGACAGCGAGGTCGACACCGGAATAGTGCCGCCGGAGATGGACACAGAGATCGGAGGTGCGATCGGAGATGGCGATCGGAGATGGAGGGTGATCGGAGAGTCGTCCGTGCGCCGTGCGATTTTGGGGATTTTGGGGCTGGGGTTTCGTGCGTGAGAAGAGTAGACGAAGCAAAAGCTGGGTTTGGATTCACAAAATACGCGGGTCGCGATTGAAACCGGGTCGTTTAAGTGGAACACATCTCCAGCCGTTAATCTCACCTCCGCACCAATCGCACGGCCCAGCTTCTTTGTGCATTTTAAGCAAATATCAGCATTTGCTGATAAGAGAAATTCTATATATATATAGTTCCATTCATGTAAGAACTTATTTATATGAGGACTTGATTTTTTGGCCAATGTAAAATAGATATTTTGAAAAACTAACCGTTAGATTTAATATTCTTTATATGTATGACTAGCATGCCAAAAATTACAGTGATCGGACCACTGGTTCCTTAAATACAGACTGTAAAAATTAAATAACTATATAATGCTTAACAGTCTGTATTGAAGAAACAAGTGATCCAATCACTGTAATTTTTGGCATGCCTGTCATACATAGGAAGAATATTAAATTCAACGATCAGTTTTTCAAAATTCTCATTTTACATTGGCCAAAAGACCAAGTCCTAGTAAGAAAATTAATCTCTCTCTCTCTCTCTCTCTCTCTCTCTCTCTCTCTCTCTCTCTCTCTCTCTCTATATATATATATATATATATATATATATATATATATATATATATATATATATATATATATATATATATCATAACGTCGACCTTGCATAAGACAGTTCGTAAAACTGACCGTTGGATTAGATGCTCCCACTCTTATGTCATGCCTGCAAAAAATCACAGTGATCCGACGGTTGGTTTTTGAAATATGTCATTGTGAAAATATGCAACTGATTTGTTCTTCAAAAAATCACCATTTTTTTTTAACGTCAGTTATTTCAAAAACCAATCGTCGGATCACTGTGATTTTTTGCAAGCATGACATACAGAGTGGGAGCATCTAATCCAACGGTCAGTTTTACGAACTGTCTTATAAAATTAGAGATATGGAGCCGACCTTGTATAACCTTATACAAAGTCGATCTTATAATAGAATAACTGTATATATATATAATTTTATAAAATATTACTATATAAATAGAAAGACACTTTTTTTTTTCTGTCCAATACACATTTTATAAGAGTTTTTTATTTATAAAATTTTATTGTAAATATGTAGGTAGTTGTTGAAGAGTAAGTGCTGGTCAAGGTTTGATATTTTCTTATTTTATTATAAATGGAGGAGAGGAAATAGTCGATGAATTAGGGAGGTTTAATGTGCGTTTAGTGTAGGAGGGATAGAAGGGAGGAGGAAAAAATGGAGACAAAGAAGGGTTTTTTTTTTTTATTTTTTTTTGGGTTGGCCGACCCTGAACATAGGCCAAGCAGGACTTGTCAATGGCCTCCAATTTTATTTTGAAAAATGCTATATAACCAAAAACTTTAACCCGAAATTAAAAACCACCATGATGTGTCATATTTTGAGTGGTGTGTGAAAAATATAGAATCTATTTGAAAAAATGATTAAACCGTTCAAAGCATGACACATCATGGTGGTTTTTAATTTTGCGTTATAGTTTCTGGTTGTATAACATTTATTTATTTATTTTTATTTAAATAGAGCTTCCCAAAAGGTGGAACCCTAAGTCCCTAATGGCAAAAAAAGTTCCACATACACATAAATTTTAAGTGTAGTTAAAGCCTCTTGTAGTACGTACATTTGCAATTCTTTGGATGTCACTTCTTGGTTGTGTGCTTTGTAATGGGTAATGACGGTACAATACCTAGGTGGCACGAGTAAACATTCAAGTAGGCATCCAGGTGGTTTTCTTAATATGTTATTTGGGGAGTTACATGTTTCCATAACATGTAAAGATGCCAAGGTTCAATTTCAAGATGTGTCATGAGAGCTGACGTGTTCTGATTTGAGTGGTGTATAAAAAAGAGAAAAATAGTTTAAGAGTAAAGACTTCGCCACTTAAAGCATGATATATCAGGATGATTTTTAATTTCGGGTTAAAGTGTTTGGCGCTATAGCATTTTTCTCTACATATAGCCTATCTTTTTTTTTCTTTTTTATTGCATTTTCTTTGAATATATGATTTTAGTAATAATATATGCTACCAAACCTTGGGTGGGCTCCATGAAATAAAGGAAACTTATAAGGTATTTATATATTTTACCCATAATTTTTATTTTGTCAATACATAATAGAGTCCCATTTTAGGAATTCAGAATCTCATAGCAAACCCTAATAAGAGGAAAAAGGGAGCGAGGTAGGTGAAATCTCAATTTTGTTTAACCACTTTTCTTATATTGATAAAATACTATCCTTTAATATCAAATAAATGAGAGTAAATTAGTAAATTAGGTGTTCTATAATTTCCCTCCTAATTATGTTAAAAACACAAAAAGAAAGAAATTAAAGTCCATTTTTCATCAATTCTACAAAACATACAAAAGGAAAGGGGTAAAGGATTTCTGTTGATCCAAATTGGTGTAGAAGTGTTGATCATATTCTAAGATTGTGACACGTAAGATCCAACCAATCTAAAGGCCACTATTCATAGAATATTGTTTTTAAGTCTGTAAACAAATGTCTTCAACCTTTGATTTTAGTTGATATTGTGTCTCTAAATTATAAAGCATTTTAGATTGTAATCAACTTAAAGTTAGGCTTGCTGAATCTAAGTTAATCATGTCTTAGTGAGACTATGATATCAAACTGGCGTGGATCTAATCAAGTCTGCAATTCTTTAAATTAAAGTCTTAATTTTGTAAATATATTAATATTTCACAAAATTGTGGGTCAAAATCAGAATTTTTAAAGTCTTTTAACAAAAGACAAAATTGTTGCCTTTATTTTACTATCCTATCGGTTGAAGTCTAAATCTTGCTACATTATATTCATCAATAGGTGTTGGTCCTCTATCAAAACAACGGCGAAATTGGATTTTCCAAACACAAATATATATATATATATATATATTAAGAGCCCATTTACCTTACTTTCCCCCTACAATTCCCATATTCCTTTCTTTTTACCAAACCAGACAGAATACAAGGAAAATGCCATGCCACGTGCTTTCTTATAGTTGAAAAACACAGCTCTACCCTCACTTAGAAATTAGAATTGCCTTGTTAGTAAGGCTAACATACAGTGGCTCCCAGTGTCTTTAACTTAATGTGAAAGTTGATGCACATGCAGCATCAATATGCATGATATTTTAAGATTGAATATTTGACAATTATATTCATGTATCAAAACATGTTCTCACATTATAGTCAAAATTCACATGCATGATTGACATGAAGACAGCATTCAATGGCAAGATTGTCAAGCAACATTATTACTTTGGAAAATAGTTAACCTACCGATAAGTATATTCACTTTATTTATTGACAGATGTAACCGTAATAATTAATTAATTAAAACGTGAAGCAGCTAGCATCTTAATTACTACTTCCCATCAAATCTTTATCTTTTCCTGAAAGAAAAACTTTGGCCAGAAGATATTGAAGCAGCTTTTATATATATATATATATATAGAGAGAGAGAGAGAGAGAGAGAGAGCATACTCATTGATGGATTTTTGTTTTGGATTATCATCGTCCAATTTGGAAACCATGAGTATACTCACCAGAGATACTCTTGTATGTACGTGGAAAATTCATAAAAGTATATTTGTTTTATGGGTTAACTACACTTTATTATCTCAAACTTTAAGAGTTATTTCAATTTGGTACACAAATTTTTAAATTATACGATTTAGGATAAATTTTTAAAATAAATTTCAATGTAGAACAAAAATGGATGGATGTCAGTTTCATTAATGAATGTGACATGTGAAATTCACGTGAGGGTTGAAGTAGATCTTACGTAAATAAAAGCCCATTTTCTCGTCCAAATCGACCATGTGACCTTCATTTGACTTTCTCTAATTTTCAATTTGGGGTTATAAGTGAGGGGTACATGGCTGATTTGGAAATAAAAATGAGTCTCTTATACATGTAGGATCCACGTATGATGCACATTTACCCTCATATCAGTTTCACATGCCAATTCCGTTAATAAAATTGACATTCGTCTATTTTTATTCTACATTGAAATTTGTTTTAAAAAATTTGTCCTAAATCAAATAATTTTAAAATTTGTGCACTAAATTAAAATAATTCTCAAAGTTTAAGACAGTAAAGTGGTAGCTATTACTTGTTGTATTTTATTCCATCTAAAAAAAATTGTTTATAATTGTTGTGGGTCGGTGAGAATCCGTTCTACTGCGGATTCTCTTTTTCTTTGCTTCATTCCGAAAACTTCCTTTTCTTTGCTCTTTTTATTTATCCTATTTTTTATCCCTCCGTATTTCTCATTTTTGCTTTTATTCTGTGTCTCTCAACATCCAACACTAGAGTCGCAGCCCATTCATCACCGTTGGATTATTTTTTAACAAATAGAAAGTAGTAGAAGCTAAACAAATGCATGGCCAAAATGAGACGACCTGAGATCCCCCACAACATGACAAATTTTTCCACCCAAATCTAAGGTGAGAATATGGCTGTGAGCAGTGTTGGGTGACAGACAAAAATAGGTCAAATGGTCTTGAATTGATAGTTGGAACCAACTCAACCGAGTATAATGTATAATAATAGTATTTAAGTTGAAAGGAAAAACATTGGGGGTGGGTTTTAATTAGATCCTTTGAGTTGCAGAATGGTACAGAAGCTGTACTGCATGAAGTGACTGGATGGGCAGATGTCCTGCCCGTCAAATCTATCTATGGCCTTGTGACTGTAAGAAAAAAATGAAACCCAGTTTTGGTTATCTGACCACCTCTATCCCCTATTGGCCATCACATGACTATTGAAGACAGAGAGAGAGATAGAAACAGAGAGGAGAGAGAGAGAGAGAGAGGGTTTCAAAATAATTGATGGGTTTTTTAATTTTCGGGGTAATGAGGGGTTTTGGTGTTTATAAAGACATTTGAGAGGGTTTTGGGGTTTTATTGCATCTGGTTTTTTTTTTTTAATTGTTAAGAAAAGGGGAGAGAGAAGAGGGTGAGGAGAAAAGCAAAAGACGTGGTCTTTCTCAAATACACAGATCCCTATGGAATGCAGGGGTGCTCCCCAGCATTGCTTGCTGGGAATTCATTCTTTTTGTTTAGTTTAAAGGGACCAGTTTTGTTCTCTTTAGAGAGAGAGAGTGAGAGATTGTGTGGGGGTGTGCATAGATTGAAGAGTTTAGTTTGGCTGGTGGATAAATTTTGCTTCCATGAGTTCTGCAGCTAGACAACAAAAAACCAAGTTTTTCAGATGGAGGGAAGCAAGAGATTTTGAAATGATTAGTTTTTTTTCTCCCCAATCATTGAGTTGCCTTCTAGCAGGAGATAGATACTGTTAAGCTCTAGACTCTCTGGAAGCAAGAAAAAAAGGAAGAGAGAGAGAGAGAGGGGGGGAAGAAGATGAAGTCCATGAGTGATAATAACAATGGCAGTAGTAATAATAACTGGTTGGGTTTCTCTCTCTCACCCCACCTGAAAATGGAGGTTACTTCAGAGCCCCAGCATCATCAGTACCATCATCATCATCATCATCAAACCCAAGCTTCTTCTGCTTCTGTTTCTAATGCTATGCCAGCAAGTTTCTTTCTGTCTCCTCAGCTCAACAGCTCTGGAATCTGTTATGGGGTTGGAGAAAACAGTGGCTATCATCACTCTTCTTTGACTGTTATGCCCCTCAAGTCAGATGGGTCTCTCTGTATCATGGAAGCTTTCAGTAGATCACAGCCAGAAGGTTTGTTTTTGCTTTTGCTTGTGCCTCTTTCACTTATTTATTTTATTGTCTTCTGGTTTCTATTTTGTGCTTTGAAAGACTGCAACTTTAAACTAAAAAAAAAAAACACATCTTTGTCTCATCTTTTTGTGCTTGAGAAGGGATGGTGCCAAATTCATCCCCAAAATTGGAAAACTTTTTAGGAGGTGCAACAATGGGAACCCATCAATATGGAAGCCATGAAAGAGAAGCAATGGCTCTAAGCTTAGACAGCATGTATTACCACCACCAAAATGCAGAGCCAGAAAGCAACAGGCAACATTCTCTGGACCTTCTTCAAGAGCCCTTTGGACAACAGCAGCAGCAGCAGCAACATATTTCAGTTGAGCAAAACTCATACTTTTCTGGCCTTGCATGTCATGGGATTTACCAAACACCATTAGAGGAAGAAACTAAGGGGACCCATCTTGGAGATTGTAATACCCAGATCCCTCAAATGGCTGAGGATGAGGTCCCTTGCTTGAAAAATTGGGTTGCAAGGCACTACTCTACTCATCATGCACTGGAGCAGCAGATGAACACTAGCATAGTTGATGATGGAGGTGCTGCTTCTGGGTCTGTTGGGACAATGGCTTGTGGGGATTTACAGTCTCTAAGCTTGTCCATGAGCCCTGGTTCTCAGTCAAGCTGTGTAACAGCTCCAAGACAGATCTCACCTACTGGAACTGATCAGTGTGTGGCCATGGAAACAAAGAAGAGAGGGTCTGCAAAAGTGGGTCAAAAGCAACCTGTTCATAGGAAGTCCATTGACACATTTGGGCAGAGAACATCGCAGTATAGAGGTGTTACAAGGTTAGTGCATAATAGCTGTTTCTTTAATCCCCTTCATTGTCATCATTGGTCTCATCTATGTTTTTTTTATAAAAAAAAACTCAATTTATTTTCATATTATTTGAGGTTTTCATTCCTTAATTTGTTTGCTGTATCCATTTCTCTCTATATATTTTGGCTCTATTTAATTTCTTTTTCTTGGGTGTACCATATTTCATTCTAGTTTTCCTAAAATCTAGTCAATTTCTTTTCACTAGACATAGATGGACTGGTAGATATGAAGCCCATTTATGGGATAATAGCTGCAAGAAAGAAGGACAAACCAGGAAAGGAAGGCAAGGTTAGTCGAGAAAAACAAAATTCATTCACACTGTTTGTTTGGAAGTATTGCTTTTTTGACTGCAATTTTGGGTCCCTTTTTTCTTTATGATCTGACTAATACCATTGATTCTTACTCCTCATGTTCATGCTTGCTGTGGATGCCATTCCTATCTTAATAATGCATTTCCAGTATATCTGGGTAAGCTAACTAGCCTTTTTTGCCCCAACAGATAATTAATAAGAATTTATGCAAAAAAAAACCCATTTTTATTTTCATTTAAATGAATACCATCTATGGATTACTTCAGGGGGCTATGATATGGAAGAGAAGGCAGCAAGAGCCTACGATCTTGCAGCGCTCAAGTACTGGGGACCTTCAACACATATAAACTTCTCTGTATGTTCAAACCCCATATGAGTTTGTCAGTCTGTTGTTAACTTCATAAATGACTGAAATATGCAAAATTTTCTGCTATTTTGGCAGTTGGAAAATTACCAGGAAGAACTTGAAGGAATGAAGAACATGAGCCGACAAGAATATGTCGCTCACTTGAGAAGGTATATCATGAGTTTATCATTTTAAATAGAGATTATGCTTGTTAATATTTTAGTGGTAGTTTTAATTTATTCATTTGCTTTGCAGGAAAAGCAGTGGGTTCTCGAGAGGGGCTTCAATGTATAGAGGCGTAACAAGGTTCATTGGATTTTCCTTGGAATCAAACATCCTCTTTTTCAAGCACAAAGTTCTGTTGAAACTGAAATTTTGTTTATGCTTTTTTTAAAATTTTATTCTGAAATATGTAGGCATCATCAGCATGGAAGATGGCAAGCTCGGATCGGCAGGGTAGCTGGAAATAAGGACCTTTATCTTGGGACATTCAGTGAGTTCCTAGTTTAAATTCCTAGGGACTTAATAGTTTCTTCTTGGGTTTTTTCTTCTAATTTCTGTTGTTTTTTTTTTTTTTAAATTCTTGTTAGGTTTTTTATCAACTCTTGTTCAAATCACACAAGTGATTTGTTATATCTATTGGGTTCTTGGTGTGCTTAAAGAACTTTTTAAAGGACTTGATTTTTATGTCCCTCTCTGCACCCATGTCTCTCTTTTCAGCCACTAGTAATGCTTTTTGTAAGGCTGAAAAATGAACCACTTTGAACTGGACAAGGCTATTTTTCAGTGGCATTGGAACTTTTTTAAGGCTGTTTTGTTGCAGCAGATGAGATGATAAAGGGAAATAAAAGAATTTACTGACAAAAATTGTTTTATCTTTTGCTAAGCTCTAGCTGCATGTTATTATACTGTATGTAAATTAACTTTCCCATGAACTTTAATTTCAGGCACTCAAGAAGAAGCAGCTGAAGCTTATGATGTAGCAGCGATCAAGTTTCGCGGGGTTAATGCTGTCACTAACTTTGACATAACACGATACGATGTGGAAAGGATAATGGCCAGCAGTACTCTACTTGCTGGAGAGCATGCTAAGAGAAACAAAGAGATTGAACCGAACAACGAGGGTACTGTTGATTACAATGCATCGACTCAGAACAGTGGGGAAGCCATTCAATCCGAAAATAAGAACGGGAATGATTCGGACTGGAAGGTGGTTTTATACCCGTCCCCGCAGCAACAACCACCAACGACATGTGTGGAATCACTCGATCAAAAATCTCTTAGTATGGGAGGATACCGGAACCCTTCTTTTTCAATGGCTTTACAGGATCTGATTGGGATTGATTCAGTGAACTCAAACCATGCGATGGTCGATGAATCAAACAAGCTTGGAACCCATTTTTCAAATGCATCCTCATTGGTGACAAGTTTGAGCAGCTCAAGAGAAGCTAGCCCAGATAAAACCGGCCCCTCTATGCTCTTTGCAAAGCCTCCATTAGCATCGAGGTTCATCAGCCCTGCAACCACTGTTAATTCTTGGATCTCATCATCTCAGCTTAGGCCTTCTGCAGTCTCCATGGCTCACTTGCCAGTTTTTGCAGCTTGGAATGATACCTAAGAAAGCTTTCTTTCTTGGTCATTGTTAAAACATGTAAAAGTTTTGCATGAAACAAGAGAAGGAAAGAAATTAATGGTGTTGGGGAGGAAAAAGAAAAGAAGGATGAAGTAAGATTTTATTTAATTTTCCTTTTTGAAACTTTTAATTTTAAGGTGTTAGTGGATGAAATTGGAGATTGATGAAAGACAGAGAGTGGGGGCCAGTTATCTCTGTAACACAGTGTTTGAAACTTTTTTCAAACTGAACCTTTTTGTGATCATATTTGAACAAGAAGATTTTGCAAAATGGAGGGAAGGATTTTAAAGATGGTGGTCTATAATGATTAAATTCTATGGAATGATGTTAGCAATATAGAAGGTGGCCCTTATATAATTGAATCTGCTTTTTTCTTCTTTTTTAAGGTCCTCTGCTAAGTACAAAAACCAGCTCAATGTTTCCCAATAATACTAAAGGGGTCTTGCTTTGACCACACCATTTTCATTTCATCCCTTCAATTTGTTCCTCAATCTGCATTACACCATCATTGCAATTCCCCTTTTTCTTATCTCAGCTTTCTCTAAAGGCAACCAACATTCCCTCTCATTATTCGAAAAAGGGTGAGGGAGTGAAAGAGATTCTTAGTTGAACCCACTTTAGTTTGTTTATTTTAGGATTTAAATGGGTCATAATTAGTTAGGACTTTGTCTTCTACCTTTGTAAAATCCCATTAGCTTTTTTAAACTCAACTTGCTGTAATGCATATAAACTAAGATATTGTAACTAAAAAGCAATTCCATGTCCTGGTGCGAACACTATACTAAGCTACCAAAGATTGAGAAAACGCTCCCCCCCTCTCGTCGACACGTGTGAGCTCGATTGTAATCTTGACCATAATGGGTACGTGTTAAATGATTAGATCGACACGTGTGAACTCGATTGTAATCTTGACCATAATGGGTGTTAAATGATGAGACGACAATGAGAAAATGGTGCCGGAAAAGTTGGGAAAATGAACCAAATAAAGTAGAGCAAGTAGCTCTAATTTTCCATTGCATTACCCCACAAGTTCAAATTATATAAACGTACAGCAGGAAAAAATAATCTTCCAATCACAACCATAATATTAGGCGAGATCGGACGTGTTGCAGGTATTGCTCCCTAATAGATTTGGCCCCATCTCGATCTAGTGACTGATTACTTTTGACCAGCTCCAAGTGAATTATATGATATCATGCATGATATTATTGTTGCATTATTTTCAACTAGGTCCAGTAGCTTGAATAATAGCAGACATGGTGAAAATTTTTGGAATGTTCTTGGAGTACTTCTTTTGCCATACACAATGCTCCAAAAGCAAACTAACTTGTCTTAAAGATTCATGGTTATTGCTAGCTTAAGTGACCAACCAGTTAGGCAAATAGCTTGCTCACAATTTTATTTTATTTTATTTTATTTATTTATTTTTTATGGTTTCATCGGCTTCAGAAAATCCCTTTTCTCTCTTGGGTTTGTGCTTATTTTCAGGAATGTAAATTTATATCAATTTCTCAAGCTTTGATCTATTTATCATAAGCATGCAAGAGTTGGTTGGTACTGTAAAAGGAAATGGAGACACTGTTTGAAGTTAAGAGAGAGTACATAATTTGAGCAACACCCTATTACCCTCTCTGTTTGGTTGCAAAGAAAAAAAAAAGGAGTATTAAACATCAAATATATATATATATATATATATATATATATATATATATATATATATATATATATATATATAT
>JAESVK010000050.1:3683029-3721735 GCA_017140935.1 Hamamelis virginiana | reverse complement strand
TATATATATATATATATATATATATATATATATATATATATATATATTATTGGATTTTTTTGAAATTATTCTTAACAACCCAATGATCATTAAGTTCAAAAGATGGACTATTAATTTGCATTCTATATACACATGGGTTTGTGAGATGCTCTACAGTTCAGACTTGAGAGATTGCAAAGAATCAATAGCTTTCAAACAAAAAGAAGGAGGATGTATTAGGGGAAGAAAATAATCTTGATTGGACGATGAGAAAAAGAAAGGCATATATAAAGGGGAACACACCAACAACTTTAATATTGCCTAGAAAAGGTCACAGTAGAGAGAGTTGGAAGGTCAAAAAGCTTGCAACTCTTGTGGAAAAGATTGCAAGTAAATAGAGATCTGTCAATTTCAACACAAAAGTTAAAGACATTGTGATTAGAAATTCTTCATACTCTTTTGAGTTTAGTCAACAATTATGATTACTCCCCTTGTTGTGGACAGCTTTAATTTGATAAATGTGTAATCATTCAAATTAATTAAACATGGGTAGCTAGCTAGATCGTGCAAAATGGCTTTGGGAAATGAATGGGTTCATTTTGGTCTAGCTTATAATCATTTCAAACAAAGAAAAATTAATCAACAATAATGCATGAAGATTACATATGTACAAGATATTTGTGTAAAAATGAAAGGGAAAATGGTACGTGATGAATCCGTAGAAGGTACAATAATCATGTGAAGGTGGCAGGTTGCAGCCTGCTTCAGGCTGGGGTCCACCTTATTGGTGATCCATTTTCAATCAAAAAATGGATTTGAATAGGCATTCAAGGCACTGTCTATATGAGGTCAGAGAAGCAAACCCTATGATTTTTTACTCGAGGGAACATTCTGAAAATTTGTCTGTATGGTGAAGGCTCGCTGGCTTAACAATTACCACATATTTGGTCACAGGATATGAAACCATTTATTTTTTTTAAGGAGTAGCTCAATTGGCAGGGACCACGCCTCAAGAAGCAGAGGTCCTGAGTTCGACTCGTGCTAAACTCTTAGAGTCATTGGAGACTTACCAGATCGGTAACTTCAGGGTCCGGAATTAGTCGAGGTGCACGTAAGCTGGCCCGGACACCCAGTTATTAAAAAAAAAAAAAAGATACGAAAGCAATTAAATGTCTCATAAGCTCAACTTAATTAGTTGGCTTAACAAGTACCACATATTTTTGGTTACTGTTAAGGGCTTTTCTTCCTTCTAATGATGCCCTAATAACTTTGGCCAATCAAGTTAACAAAACCCTACCGTTGAATATCCAAAAAGAATTGGGTTATTCCGGTTGATGGAATCCATATAGTAAATCAAGTGCACAAACCATTGATAAATGTACAAAATTAATTGCCTTGCCTACTCTAAGTTCAAGTAGTATTAACAAATAGGCAGTATTAATGACTCATCAAATTAAGTAGAGATATATATCGCTAAATTAACAAATCATCGATAATTATACAATATATTCAAAGTTGAATTGCTCTCAAGTTTTTGCCAAAGAACCTTAATTGCAAATGGGACTAGTCCAGTAGTGCAAACCTCAAGCATAAGGTTAATAAGAAATTGGAAACTGCAACTCAGTTCAAGCTTGGACAAGTGCAAAAATTTCAGCCAAGCCAAGCTCAATTGAATTTGAGTGCAAAGATTCGTATCGAATATACTAACGAGTCTAAACTCCAAGCTTTAGCATGAATAATTAAGTTAACAAACCATTGATATGTATACAATATATTAAAAGATGAATTGCTCTCAAGTTTTTGCCAAAGAACGTACCTTAACTGCAAATGGGTCAAGTCGAATAGTGCAAAACTCAAGCTTAATGTCATTAAGAAATTGGAAACTCCAACTCAGCTCGAGCTTGGACAACTGCAAAAATTCAAGTCAAGTCAAGCCAAGCTCAATTGAGTTTGAGTGCAAAAAAATGGTATCGAGACTACTAACAAGTCTAAACTCTAAACTTGAGCATCACTCATTTAATAACTGATCAAATTCAAGCTCAACACTTGGGGCTCGTTTGCATTAGCTTTTTCTATAATTACTTTTGCAGCTTAAACTTTCATTTGATCTAAAAAGAGAAATAATAATCACTTTTGAACAACTTGAAGGATGGTATGATACATGATAAAATTTTCATATTAATAGAGATTGTGACAAAAAATTAGGGGACTCCAACTTTTACTACAATCACTTTTAGTATAAAAATGCTGATACGTGGAAACATAATTTGAATATATATATATATATACACACCCGAGAAAAACAGTAACTTAATATCATTTGAAGTGAAAATCTTTATACCAGAAAAAAACAAGGCAGGACAGTAGCAGTGGCCCATGTTAGGCCGGAAAATTAATTGCAAGTGACCGTAGCGCGCTTTATGTCGGTCCATTGAAAAGCCCTTAACTGGAATCTCTCATGTAATCTCGGTCATGCCATATTGCATTCCTTTTATTTGATGTTTTTTACTTCTTTTAGCCCATATTTGATGTTCCTTTAAAATGTCACTATCTCGATCAATTTTTTTTTTCTTTTTTTTTTTTAAATCACATTGTAAAGAGTTTAATTAAAATGAAATGATTCATATGGTGAGAATTGAGTGTTTAGATCCTCTATTTAAGTTTTTTCGTGCTTAGATTTGCTCGGATACTTAGGATCGTAACACACTATCTTGAAATAAAAGATGAATGATATACAGAGCCAACCCTAAGGTCAGGCGTAACAGACCATGGCCTTGGGCAACAATTTTTTAGTGAAATTTAGGGACATCAAATTTGGGTTAGTAGTGATATACTACATAGGCATCGAATTTTTATTCAAGGGCAACCCAAAAGTTCAAACTCTAATTTTTTGTTGTGGAAAGACTAAAGGGCCAAACCCCAATATACTATATATGTTCTATTATTTAGTCTTTATTTTTTTTTGTTACGTTTTCCTTTAGAATATGATTTTTGTTGATTTCTTGGTATCATTATTTTATGTTTGTTTGACACATTTATGTAAAATATAGTTAAATTAGATTTATTTTAATGGAATTATATTTAAGAGTTGTAATTGTTCTTGGTGAAAATCGGCTACGGTCTCGAGACCTCTAGTGTAAGGTCTTGATGCGCGGACGTGCCAGGGCTCGGAAAGCCCAAAGACCGTGTGAATACGATCTCTGGCACCTTCTAGGCCGAGAATCCAAAAAAGATATTAGATGCCTAGTCGGTCACTTTGGAATTAAGATGGGAATCAGGCGATTGGCGAGAATCAGAGGTTAATCCTCTTGGGTTCTAGTGTTAAATATCTAATAAAAACTAAAATCCGACCCGAGTTACATCGTAATCGAACCGATCAACTTGCTTGGAATGAAATTGGAAATGCATTAAAAAGAGAAATACTTACATTACTTGAGATTACAACGCTAGAAATGGAAATCGACATACTTGGAATTGAAATGTGCTTAGAAATTAAAATGCGCCGCTTACTTGAAGTAGAAATGCTTGAAACTCGAAGAACTACCGATTGAAATTGGGAAAATACTTGAACTAAACTAAGAATGCTTTGAAATAAACTTGAAAATGAGCTTGCTTGCTAAGAGAAAGGCCTAAAAATCTACTAGAAAGACTTGAGCATTGAGCTGATTTTTGGTTGTTGGAGATGTCCCTTGCTTGTGCTTTGGATTGGGATATATATAGCCCACGGAAGGTCTTGGCCAGCCATGAAAACTGCCCACTATTTGCTCTTGAAGTAGTGCTCCCCTACTTTGTAACTTCCCACATGATGCATAGATAATTGCCACATGTCCCACTAATTCAATTAGACTTAATCCTTGCTTGACATGTGGCAATAACCACCCACTAACTTTTCAATTAACCACTTCTTTGATTAACCACCCACTAACTTTTCAAGACTTCATCTTTGATTGACACGTGGCATAAACACCCACCAATTACTTAGCCACTTCCTTTAATTAACCACCCAACTATCACGATAGTGGCCCATTTTATTGATCAACTCCCCACTAATTTAAATTAGTGGCCCACTAAAAATATAATTAGTAGCCACTAACCCACCAACTTCCACGCCACTTGGCAACTAACCATTGGTGGTAATTTTTGTGGTGAACAGTAATCAAATCTTGTTTATTAGTTTGATATATTTCTAATGATGACATGAAGTTTTGGATGAACTTATTGAAAATCGGTGATAGAAGATTCGGGGTGAGCTTGTTGAAAACCCGCTTTGTGAATTGATTGGTGTAGGTTTTAACTTATGAGAAATTAAAGTTAAAGAACTAAAATTTTACACGTAATTTTTTTTTTTTTTTTGTCAATATATAATAAGGATAATATTTTAGGAGTTCGCCTAGGACATCCAAAATCTCAGGGCTGGCCGTGATGATATATTTAGATTATGTGTTATTATTTTAGTAAATAAGTAAATTCAAGTACAGAAAAATCCAATGAGAGAATACAAATTCGAAAAAATTGAAGCGGAATTATGCTTACTTCCACACCTCTCTCCACTTGAATACCTACTAGAGGTATATCTTAAATTGTGTTCAAGACTAGAGGTATATCCATTAATGTAGTTGAATTCACAATTAAAATAAAAGAGAAAATATTTAAAATTTTGTTAATAGTAAAACCACCTTTAATTACAAGTGAATTGAAGGTGCTAGCTATTGGTGGTTGTATCCTGTATATACCTAAGTTTGAATCCTGCCTTCATCAGGATAACGAGGGTTTACGGAAAAGGGAGGACTACCTCCTATTAAAGTAAAATAGACTAAATCATAAACAAATTAAAGAAAAAATTAATAGTTGATTCATTTGACTCTTGAAACTGCACATTTTTTTTTTTTTTTTTTATACATAAAAAATCATCTGTAATGATTTGAAGGGTTAACTATGTCAAGGTGTTTGGATAATATTTCTTGTGCAATTCCTACAATATAACAAAAATTTATGATTACTTAAAATTATGCCATTAATTTAGGACACATAGGTACCTTATGTGAACCTCAACTCTGTCATAAATAAGCCAATCCTAATAGGTCTCAACCAAGTCCAAATTTTGTCCAAAAACTTCAATTTCAACTTATCCATTCGTCCAGTAAACTCACTTAAACTCTACACCAAATTTATCATTTTTATTAAAATGGTATCAGTTGATTTCTATAGAGTCAGTTGCATTAAAAATATTTAAAAAACTGACCATTGGATTAGATACCTCTTTTATGTATATAAGGCCGACCAAAAATCACAAAAATCCAATGGTTGATTTTTGAAAATTTTCACTATAAAAAAATTTGATTTTTTTATTATTTAAAATACCACCATTTTTTCAGTCACTTTTTTCAGAAACTAGCTGTTGGATTACTGTGATGTTCAGCAAACTTGACATATATAAGATGGGTACCAAATTCAATGATTAGTTTTTCAAAATTTGTAATGCGACTGAATTAATGAAAATCACTTAATGCCATTTTAGTATAGAAAATAAATTTAGCATTATAGATAAATAAAAGAACAATTTTGTCATTATAATCAAAAGAGGAGTGCAAGTGGCTTTGTGAGGAAAGCCAGTATCACCTCCCATAACAAAACAAAACAAAAGGAGAGAGATTATCTACACTCTAGTACTTCAAACTTTGGAGGTAGTTTCAATCCAAGACCTAAAATTTTAATTTGATCAATTTATGACAAATTTTATAAAACTGGTTTCAGTGTATGACAAAACTGGAATATCGTTTGCTTACGTAACGAAGACTCCATCTACGCCTCAAGTGACTTCCTAATTTGAGCTTACATTTATCCTATATTGTCTAAGAGATTTATTTCCCACCCAAACCATTCACACGACCTTCACGTGATTAAATAAAGGTTTTAATTTGGGGGTTAAAGTTAATGGATTAGAATGAATCTTAATATTTTTTATGGTAGATTAATGTGGCAGTACTTGAAATTTTTAATATTTATGTGGTTAAGTAAGAAACAGTTGAGAGCATCTAAGTACTACTGTGTTAATCTATCATAAAAAAATAAAATGTTAAGATTCTCATTTTTCCTTACATAAAAATTAATTTTTAAAAATTAATCAAAATTAAGAATTTAGGTTATGAATTGAAATTACCCAAAATACGATATACTAAATTGCAAAACTAAATAATAAACAATTCACCGTGATCAAAGATTCGATAAAAAATTTCAACCAAAAAAAAAAAGAGATTGGATAAAAAAAAAATTTACAGCATCTGACATGAAAAGCCGACAAGACGGTGGTGTGGGGAAAAGCCGTCCGTACAAAGGAGGCGGTGGCGGGGACCTGTCAACGTCTCCAAATCTATCTCAAGATCTTAGGCCTCGTGACCTTCGTGGGCTTTCTTTTGGTTTGGTCGTCTTATGTGGCACTCTTATTAGATCCATTATAAACGACGGCGTCTAACTTTGACCCTCCACAGCGATTGTAGGCCGTAGGGTTAGGGTTAGGGTAGCTGAGCTGTTAACGCTTGGGTCAAAACGATTGATTGATTGAACTTTTAATCCAGGTCAGCCATTGCGTTTCTGGGATTAGTTTTTGACTCTTCGGTGAAGCCCAGTTTTGGTTTCATAAATTCAATACTTGAAAGGTCCAAGTGTCGACCCATGGTCTAGACTGGCCCTGAAAGCTAACTTAGGACCCAGGTCAATCCCAGTTTGTTCTAAACTGTAAAGGGACGGATATTGTCACCCAACCAAATTATGTCCACCTAATAGTGTCAAAATAGGCAGATCGGACCGGTCTGGCCCGTTAAGAAAGTGGGCTAATGGGCTATCGGATAGGATCGGGCTTGGCCAATTAAGCTATCGGACCGGATCTGGCCTGTCCAATAAGAAGAAAGACCTATCTAATCCGGTCCATTAGACTAGTCCACTAAGATAATAGGCTTGATCAGACCGGATTGGGAGAGAGTTGCATCACCATAGTTAAAAATTAAAAATGTTTAAAGATTGTTGTCAAAAAATAATAATTTTAATTAAAAAATATATGAGATTCTTAATTAAAAAAATATAATTTGTGACTTCTACCAAATAAGTTTTTTTCCTTTTTCAAAAAATTAGTAAGTTCATGAATGAAAATATAAAATAAAAAAAATATTGAGTAAACTCGTGAACAAGCTCATTTAATTGTAATTAAGATTTATTAAAAGAAAAGACCCGTAATATTTAAAATACAAAACCCGCCGTTGGATTGAACAAACTTCTTATGAATAATACTATGATTGCAAAGAATCACAATAATCTAATGGTCCATTTTTTAAAAATGCCAATGTGAAAAATTGTATGTTTTGTTCTTCAAAATATCACAGATCTTCTATAGTCATTATTTGAAAATTGACCATTGGATCGCTGTGATTTTTTGCGAGCATGGCATTCACAGTGTGTTTATCTAATCCAATGGTTAATTTTTCTATATATCATTGGTGATTGACTCTAATCAAGTAACCTCATTCAATTTCGTACTAAATGAACCTTGTCATTTACTAGCTCAAGTCACATGAGTATGACTAATTATACAAGATATTTCTAAAAATTTACCTTTGAATTGAACAAATTTCTTATGAATATCATATTGTCAAAAATCACAGTAATCCAACAGTCGGTTTTTTAAAAATAATAATATGAAAAATTGTCTAATTTGTTCTTTAAAAATATCGCTAATCTTCTATAATTATTATTCAAAAATTTACTATTGCATTGCTCTAACTTTTGCAAGCATGGTATTCATAAGAAATTTGTCTAATCAAACCATATATTTTTCTAAATATTATTTTATATATATTTAATGGTTATTTAAGAATTTAAATATTATCTATCATCATAAAGTATAGCAAGTTAATATTTAGTCTAGTGGTAAGAATTGTTATATAAAACTTTTATCTTAAAGAGGTACCGGGATCAAATCCCACACCATATAATTTTATTAATTTTATCAAAATGAATTGGGCTTAATAGATCGAGCTAGGCCAAAGAGGCTATTGGACTGATCAAATCAGGCTAGCGTATCAGTTCGAACCGCTTTTCGGATTCAGATCGGGCCGGTCCATTGGACAAAAATCCTTAGCCCAGTCTAGTCTATTTCTTATGAATCAGATTAGTCTAGTCCATTAATTATTGAATCAGATCGGGCCTGATCCATTAGCTTATCGGGCCGGTCAACGGGTCAAATAGACGACCCGTCCATTTTGACACCACTATGTTCACCCATCAATTTTTTTATTTTAAGCCCCATTCATTGATCATTTGATCACTACACTTCTCACTCTTCCCAAAATACCCTCAATCTTATTTTTAAATTTGATTTTTGTTCACTATACCCACCCCAAAACCCACTCTTTCAACATCTATCTTGGCCTTTTTTTCTGCACTTTCTCATATCTTATCTCTTGGCCTTCTATATTCAGCACTCAATGGAGGGAAAAAATGAAAATGGAGGATAAATAGTGAATGAAGATTTTATCCGTGGAGGAAAAAACGAATTGGCTTGATAAGGTCCTCCTTGGAAAAAAAAAAAAAAAAAAAAAAAAAAGACCAACTAAAATTCAAGGAAAAAAAATTGAAACTAAGTATGTTCGGTAAATAAGTACAGTACCCAAGTATGTTTGGTTGACTAGGACCAAAAATATCATATTTGTTCAATCTTGGTTCTTCAAACAGCCTGAAAAAAATAATGGAAATCATTTGAAATGATTTGGGCCAAGAGATTTCAATTGGACCTAAGCTTTCATATGACATAATGCTAGACTTTGTAACTTGATTGCAAAACCTAGTTCGGTGGTTAGTATATTTGTTATCAAACTTATTCATTCTTCACTTTTCAATTATTCTAATTTTGACTATTTATTTTATTTATATTAATATATAAAGTCATAAGGAGAGTTGGTATGGTCAAGTTTTACTTCCAAAATTATATTTCAAAGAATTTATGTCATTTCACATTACCTACATTTCTTTATAATTACGAAGTTTCAAAGACATGATAGAATCAAACTCTCCGACAATTTTTATATTAGAATGTGGTGAAATGTCTTGCATTTTTTTTATTTAATTATTAAATTTCAAAAAGCATTGCAACCTAAATCTTTTTGGAGAATGACGGGTTGTTAAAACCGGAACATAGGTCATAGCAAGCTATTCAATAGGTCCATCGGAGTTGGAGGCACCTAGGTAGTACTCCAGGAATTAAATTTTTAAGTGTACATATGTATAAATTTAAAATTAATTCGTATTTTATAGAATTTATCGAACGGGTAAAAAGGTTGAGAATTATAATATTCTAATTCTTCTTATTAATAGTAGATTTGTTCTTCTCTAATCTTCTAACTTAAACAACTTGCTATACGACAACAATCTAATGTTATTGTATGTGCTTGATTATTGCATTGTACTTCACCAATAAGGATTTTCTATTCTCTTGGGTCTCACCCTTCACATAACTATTTTTTTAAAAATATGTCACTTAATTATGTAAGTGGGGACATGCAAGGGCCAAACTATCCTTCCTCATACTTTATTTTAATTGTCCTTTATGCATAACATAAAACATATACATAATTTGAATAATGATTCTATCTGAAAACGTTACATGGCCATTAGATCTCGGCCATGAGAAGAGATCTAACAGACATGGAGTCTTTATTGACTTAAAAAAAAAAAACCCAGCATTTACTGAAAGGATCATTTCACTAAAAAACTTATATTAGCTCCCCCCTTTTATTATCTATTTAAACAATATATATGACTATAAAAATAATAAAAAAGAGGTAACAAAAACTAAATTAGAAATTAAGAAAGATACAAAATAATTTAAGGGTCTAATTTAAAATTATTAAAAAATTGAGAACAGTCGCTTGGCTCCACTTGTGCCCTTGGTTAAATTAAGACTCACAAGTCCACCCACCACCACCAATTTGAGTGCCAACACCACCACCAAAACCGACACCACCACCACCTTCATACTACCTTTGTAGTCTACTACCCACCATCACCACTGCAACCCCACCATTACTTCCATATTAGTCATTTCTCCCATCAGGCCACTACCAAGCCTACAGTATAATACCATTTCCCATTATTGCGAAGGAACAACATACTCCTATACATCTATTTGTCCATATGTTCTATCTGCACTATTAAAAAGGAAGGAGCTTTTGATGTCTTCATATTTTTCATCAATTTCTTTTAGCTAATTGTTTTTAATTTTTGTAAACTATTACGGAGTATTTATTATTGTTCACCACAAAAATAACCACCAATTGTGAGTTGCCATGTGACGTGAAAGTTGGTGTATTAGTGGCTATTAACCATTTTGTTAGTGGGCCACTAATTTAAATTAGTGGGAAGTTACTCAAAAAAGTGAGCCACTAACGTAATGAGTGGGTAGTTAAATTAAAGAAAGCGGCTAATTTAATTGGTGGATGGTTATGCCTCGTGTCAAGTAAAGATGAAGTCTTGAAAAGTTAGTGGGTAGTTATGCCACATGTCAAGCAAGGATTAAGTCTAATTTGATTAATGGGACATGTGGCAATTATTTAAACACCATGTGGGAAGTTACAAAGTAGTGGAGCACTACTTTATGAGCACAAAGTGGGTGGTTTACATGGCTGGCCAGACCTTCCGTAGCCTATATATATATCCCAATCAAAGAGCAAACAAGGGACAACTCTAACTCCAAAAATCAGCGCAATACTCCAATCATTCTAGTAGAATTTTAGGCCTTTCTCTTAGCAAGCAAGCTCGTTTTCAATTTTATTTCAAGCATCCTTAGTTTAGTTCAAGTATTTTCCCAATTTCAATCTGTAGTTGTTCGAGTTTCAAGCATTTCTACTTCAAGTAAGCGTCGCATTTCAATTTCCAAGCACATTTCAATTTCAAGTATGTCGATTTCCATTTCTAGTATTGTAATCTCAAGTACTGTAAGTATTTCTCTTTTTAATGCATTTTCAATTTCATTTCAAGCAAGTTGATCGGTTCGATTACGGTGTAATTCGAGTTGGATTTTAGTTCTTATTAGACATTCAACACTAGAACCCAATAGGATTAACCTCTAATTCTCGCCAATCGCTTGATTTCTATTCCAATTTCAAAGTGACTGACAAGACATTTAGGACCTTTCCTAGATTCTCGGCCTAGAATGTGCTAGAGGTCGTGTTCACACGGTCTTTGGACTTTTTGAGCCCAGACACGCCTGCGCATGAAGGCCTTTCTGCTTAAGGCCTTAGACCGTCGTTTTTCACCGGGAGCAATTATTATTCCCCTTCTTTTTTTTTGGCACAAGCATTATAATACAAAAATAGAAAATGCAAGAATTTGCATAAAAATCCAGCCAACAAGATCACTACTAGTGATGCAAATGAACCAAACAGTTCGTGAGCTACTCATAAGGACTCGTTCCGATTTATTTGTTTAGTAAACAAGCTAAGCTCAAGCCTAAAATTTAAACTCGTTTATTAAACAAGCCAAGCTCAAGCATACCTAAGCTCGGCTCGACTCGTTTGTGTTCACGAACAAGCTCGTTAGTAGGATCGTGAACAAGCTCACGAATAATCTCGTGTTTAGATTAATAATAGATTTCATGCTTGAAAGCTGGAACATTACTTGGGCTGGGCTTTTGCCTGTTAACTTGGAATATAACAAGGTCTACGGGGTTGAGTATAAGCAGAAAATATTTAGGGCCTGTTCGAAAAATATAAAATATTTGGTCATTTGAAAATATGTCTGGTTACTTTTGATTTCATCACTACTTTTCGACAAGTTTCAAAAAGGTTTTTTTTTTTTTAATAAATTTATTCAATTTTCTAGGGAAAATGAGGCATAAACATAAGTTTTTTCAAACTAATTATTGTAAGTCAATTTAATTATTAAAAAAAGTTAAGGGTGCGTTTGGATAAGCTTTACTTTCTATTTTTCTACTTTCAAAAATAAAAAAAATGGAAATTTTATATATTTTTTTTAGTACAAAATTTTGGTAGTTACTTTTAAAAGTTGATATAGTAAAAATTTCTTACTACCTCAACTTTTAAAAGTAACTACCAAAATTTTAACACTTAAAACTAGGGGTGTGCAAAAACCCCCCCAACCCGCCGGACCCGACCCCACCCACCCCGACCCCATCCGCAATCCGCGGTTACAATGGTTAGGCGGGTTGGGTTGGGTGGATTTGATGAATTTTTGGCGGGTGGGGTCGGTTGGCGGGTATAGAGGTGATAACCCGCTCTAAACCCGCCACTACCCGCCAAATAATTATATATAAATAAATAATATATTTATATAAAATAAATTTCATTACTACATTATATTTTCCCCTAGTTGGATATGCTTGCATGTTAGTGTTTTTTATTTCTTTAGAAATGTTTATTATGATAGTTTGAATATGCACTTATTTGATTTGATATTTTTTCAATTTCGGATGTGAAACCATATGTTAGTTTGTAAGATTTTTTAATAATAATAAACCTTTATTATTATGTATCTAGCTAGTTAGTAGCTTCTATTGTTGTAGCGCAATTTATTTTGGCACTTTAGTTTATTACTATTGGAAGAATTGTTTGGATTATAGTTTAATTACTAAATAACACAATATTACATTATTATATACGAATTTGAAGTGTTTTTGCTTGTTAAAAAGATTTTAAGAACTTTAGGTGTTTATAAAAAAAAATAGTAATGCTTCACCCGCTCAATCCGCCCAACCCGCCGGTTGAAACCCGCCATATATTTAACCAATCCGCCGGTTATTGAGGTAGGCGGGTTGGTTGGCGAGTGGGAGAATTAGCCACCCGCCAAGGGCGGGTTGGTTGGCGGTTTTATCCTTCACCCGCCCTCACCCGATCCGCGCACACCCCTACTTAAAACTTTCATCTTTTTATTTTTAAAAGTAGAAAAACAGGAAGTAGAAACTTATCCAAATGGGGGCTCAATAAATAAAAAACCGGACTCGGGCCTTATTCAATTTTCTAATTTTCAAACAAGCCCTTAGGCCCCAGCATTGTAATGATAAATGAGCTCTGCTTTATAACCAATTTGTGGCGAAAGGACAGAATATGAGATGCAAAGTCTCATGAAATCATGGCCCATTAGGCATAGTAAGATTTACAGGTACAATTCCCATATCTATAGGGGCCCAAATAATGGTACGTGTCTGGAATCTTAAACTCATATTTAGTGGGGGAAGGATGCCTACAATAGCCTTACGAATATTATAAGGAAGGGTCTTTATTTAGGGTAGGTCCTACGGATGGTCCCCTCGAAATTACGTCTGACACACTTAAATTAAGGTAGTCCCTCACAGTTGGGCCCAGAAAACAACCCCTCTCAAATGAAAACCACAATTGGGCCCAGAAAACAACTAGCCCCAAATGAAAAGGGCCTCTCCTTCTCCACCAGTCATTGTAATGTTTTGATGGTACATAAAACTATGGGGTCCGAATTAATAATTGACAAGGATGTATTTTGATTTTTAAAAGGTTCATATCATCATCCCTATATAAGTTGGGACCATAGAGTTGAAAATCAATAATATTAGTTATTTCACATAGGAATCTTAAACTTTTGTTTGGTTATCAAGAAAGTTATATGCAGAGAAGGAACTTGATGAAACTTGTTTTTTTAAGAAGTGTTTGGTTTACGAGAAAGTTACTAAAAAATAAAAACCTAAACTTTCGTACAATGCCTTTTAAAAAAAAGAAAAAGAAAAATGCATTATGCATTTTGTAAATGTTTTTTTCTTGTATGAAAGAGTTAGTAGTGGGGTCCACAATATTTTCACTTTTTTTATATGATGACAACCAAACACATAAAAAATGAGGAAAATGAGAGAAATTAGTTTTTTTTACTTTCCTTTTCTTGCCAATCAAACAGAGCCCAAGTTTTTATTTTATCTTTTAGGTATTAAATTTCCCTCTTTTCAAACCTCAAACCTTAACTTGTCAAGATAATTAAGGTGGTCTTTGACCATGTCTTATGAAGTGAAAGTCCGATAATTGAATTTTGGCACCCTAACTATCATATGAGTGAAATTTGCAGATGATTAGTTCGGATCTTTTATTAGCGGGAATAGGCTTTAGAAACCTAGCTTCTGTGAAAAAAAAAAAAATCCCAAACCTCTCCTTAATCCCATAAATGTTTCTTTTTGTTTAATCTTTTTAAATTTACCCTTTAAATAATCTAGCATAGAGATAAGGTGGTCCCAATATTAACAACATTGAACATCCCAACGAAATTACTTGTTGATATATAGAAACATCAAATGGCTTAAAAATGATTGTTTTGCTCAACCAGTCATGGGTTTGATGAGTTAGCTTCAAATAGCAAGCATCATGGTCTTAGTAATCTTTAACAGCAGACTTTAATATACTTTTTAATTTTAAAAAACATTTTGATGATTACTTCTCTTCCGCGCATGCTCCAATCGCGTCTATTGGGTGAAAATGGGATTTGAGATCCTTTCTCTCTCTAGTTTAATTTTTGTTCTTAATTAATTAACCACCATCATGGGTCGAAATTCACTAACTAATCAAGCTCCTTTATTTAATTAAAACAATGATGAGTTGTGTTGTGTTTTTCTTATCTCCAACCCACATTTTGAAACTATACATGAACACAATAAGCAAAGTTCTGTGTATATAATTGGAAAAAGGGGGGAGAGAGAGAGAGAGAGAGAGAGAGGCAACTTTTTGTAAAGAAGAGAAGGAAAAAAAGTTTCTTTAAAAGTGAAATCTTCTTGGCTAAAAAGAGAGTGTGTTAGTGTGTGGGAGCATCAAAGCATGGGCAGTGAACTTTGTAAAGCAAAAACACACACAACACACAGAAAAGTGTTTTTGTTTTTTTAATTCTGAAATTATGTGTTTGGTAAAAATCTTTAGGAGATTCTTTTTCTCTTATTGGACTCTTAGGTATCACCCCATCATTGCTAGTTAGGCAGGACCACAATCTTGTAGAAGCCCTCATAGGCCCACCTCAAAGCTCAATGCATGCTGCGCGCGTGATCGCTTGGGCCTCTTTTGGTTGGGACTTTTAATTATCTACTACTAAGAATGTTGTTCTTCATAAACTATTAATTTCGGGTACCACTCACTGATGATTAACACATGCAAACCATGTCAAACCCCAGATCTAAAATGCAACTCTTTTTTTTTTTTTTTTGGGCATTAAACTAAGCAGATAATACAATAGAAATCAGATCATATACAAATAATGATAGCGATGGATCTCAAATCTTCAAATCGACCCATTTGATATTTTGTGAGTTAGATTGATTTGAATACATTTCAATGATAAAAGCCATGACTAAATGTGATTGGATCATAAATTCGTGGTTGAATGGTGAATCGAATGCAAATATAAGCAATATAAGTGAGGCGGACCGAAATTTTGATAATTTTATCACAGACTTGATCCATTAAGGTCCGGACATTAAATTAATTTAAGGTCCACTCACCATTTCTCACACAGCCGATGGTATTTTGAAAAAACAGCCGTTGGATTAGATAATTTTCTTATTTACGTTATACCTGTCAAAAATTACAGTGATCCAACAATCGGTTTTCAAAATACAGACCGTGAAACACTTTAACAGTATTTACCATTAAATGCTGTAACAACCGTTTAGCACTCTATATTTGGAAAACTGACCGTTGGATCACTATGCTTTTTGGCAAACATGACGTACGTTAGAAGTTTATCTAATCCAACGGCCGGTTTTTCAAAATACCAATCCCAGTGAAAACTATACCTTAAATTAAACTTAAGGTCCGAACCTTAATGGATCATCTCTCATCTTTATCATACCAATAAATACGGTGACTCATATTATTTGTTATATCGACTACATAATGATTGATATAACTTTCATTAATATAAATTTATTTCAATTTCATCAAAATCGGTGCGTGTTACAAGTATTTTAGAAAATAGAGGAACTTTTTGAAAAAATTGAGTACAATGTCGGTAGAATAGGGTTTTTAAAGTGAAATTCTTCTATATTTGCCAAATTTCTAGTCTAGAAGAAAGAAGACTTAAATTTTCTATTGACTTATCTTGCATTCTGGGTCAATTTATTATTTTGCCCACCAGTTTTCTCGAGGGAGCTTAATAAATAAATAAATAAAATTTCTCATTTATCATAAGATAATCGCTAATTTTTCACTAAATTAACTAAACGCGACCCTTCTATTTTACAAATATTTGATGAATTTAAGTCAACCATTTGAGATGAATTTGATATTTTTGAATTAGACATTACCAAACTTTTTAACTAATGTTTCATAAAAATTTCAATAAAAACGCGCTCTACCGTCTTCAAAATGGCCACAATCTCCTAAAGCAACCTAAGTCAATGTGAACACAATCATCATTTTGTGATAATCAAACCTCCTTGTCTCCAAATTACTGTTAATTATTATTATTATTATTTTTAAAATTACAATTGGGTTAGATTTTGCATTTTATTGCTTCTTCTGAAAAACACCGTATGTATTTTGACAAACCGGTTATTAAATTAAATACTTTTTTTATGCGTGTTATTATCTGCCAAAAATTATAATGATCCAACGGTCAGATTTTAAAAATATTAATATAAAAAAATATAATATTTTTTATTAAAAATATCATATTAATATTTTGAGAATGAACATTAATAATAGGGTGACAAAGAAAAGCCATTATAATTATTAATAAACCCACCCTACCCAATATATATAAAATAAATAAATAAATAATTGGAGATCTCAATTCTAAGGCCCTTCACCCAACCCCACTAAGAAAAATGATTTGGTGTGAGTACCCACATTGATAAGTTAGGTGTACTATCTCAATCATCAAATCTGCTTATTATTATTATTATTTGACTAAACAAGCACTTCATGTGATTATTTTTAACATTACAAATCAAAAGCATTAGTGGTTTTTAAATTATGATGACACATTATTACGGTGTATTGATTTGCAGTGGAACATTGCATGGGAGCAAATTAGCCGTTAATTCCGGAATTATTTCAAATTTCGGTTTCCAGCAAGATCACAACCGGACGAGGAGTTGACCAGATAATTTAGTTTGACCAGGTTGGTTGAGAAAGGCTTTGAACAGGCTGCAACAAACAACTACAGCTGGAAATCGTACCAGGACAAGGAGGTAAATAGATGATGAGATTCCATTATTCCTTATGTTCCTTCAGGGCCAAAGTAAAAAAAAAAAATAGATTGCAGGTGTTAATCAATATTTTATAAAGAAAATGATAAATTAAAATAAGAAACTATGGTGTGGTGTACTACAAAATCATCCCCAAGAAGTTATGTAATCTAAACCATACACTTGTTACATTAGTCCTTATGTAATCTAAGCCATACACTTGTCACATCGATCGTGTTACTATTTTCTTTGAAAATGCTAAACGTTTCAAAAATGTACTCAGATGATAATATAATGGATGATCCGATCATTATCTTTTGAACAATGCTATGTATCGATACAAGTTATCGCTATATGTATTACTGGTAACTAGAAGAAAAAAAATACTGTAAAACTATCCATTGGTAATTTTTTAAAAATATCCTCATTTTTTCTTTATAGTGATCCTTGCAGCGATGTATAGCATTACTCTTTATTTTTTTATTACATTATTTCCATGTATCGATCATCATGAACAATTTTTTAATAAATTTTTAGAATGGTGCAGAAATGCTTTTGTTTTTTTTCCCCCCAATTAGATACCTGAATTTTCTACTCGACTAATCGTGGAACAAGGATAAAATCATCTCCACTTTACATTAATTAGCACTCGAAAAATTGGACGATAATTGATTCGACTAAAAACATCAAAATTTATTACTTCTTGAAATCTATGCATCAAGATCAACTATTTTGTTCATCAAAAAAGTAGAAAAAAACTATTTTCTCATACGGGTTGAACTTGGGCTTTAGGTGGGGACCTATATTGCTCACGGATTGAATGGGGAGAAGGATTGTGATGCTGTGGGCTGTTTGTATCATAGTGATGGACAGTGGTGCTCATTGAGGATGATGGACCTAAGAAGCATGATGAGATTTCTTAAAAGAAATGAAAGGGGGTGTTAGTTGGCACTGAGAAAAATGAGTGTGTAACAGCAAAGAGAGGTCTGTTGGGATAGTTGGCAAATGTGTCAGTAAAAAAAGAGATGTCAAAGCAAAGCTTGGCCTTCAAGAGAAGAACCTCTCCAGTCTCCAATTTCCTTTGAGATAAAAGAAAGAAAAGTATATATATATATATAAAATGATATTACAAGGAGTAAAGTGTGGGGGGAAAGGAGATTTGGTCCTGAAATTATTTACCAGCAAGAGCAGTTGGCAGTAGTTATAGTCTGTCTTTTAAAATCATACATGTCACCTGTTAACTTGGGCAGGTAAGCAAAGCGTCTCTCTCTCTCTCTCTCTGCTTTCTCTCTAGCCTCCTAGCTCTCTGTATTGTCTGCTCATCTATAAAAGTTGGAATTTGATGCTTCCTTTGCTGTTTATGCAAGTACCCAGTTGGTGAATTTGGTTTTCCTTGTCAGTTTAAGCAAGCATTTGATACTCTTTTCAGGTTTCTATCAGACACCCAAATTAGGGGATTGTGAAAAACTCTGCCCATTTCAGTTTATGTATAATTCAACTAGAATTTGATGCTTTTTGGTCTTTTTTGGGTACCCATCTGATAATATCAAAAGGGTTTCTGCAATTGTCCTCTTTTTGGTTCCTGTGAAGGGTAGTTAGGTTTTTTATTCAAAGCTTCAGCTTAAATAAAGGGTCATTTCCATATTAGGGCTTTGTCCAGACACCATTTTCGTGCTATCTTTAGTTCTTGAAGCTTGAAGTGATCCTTCTCATCTGGCGCTTCGACAAAACATATTCAATCCTGCTTACATCAAATTCGTGTTTTATTTGTGTGAAGGATGTGTAAATTTTAGTCCTTGTGTAAACCAAAAGAGAAAAAGGGAATCTGCTTTCTTTTTGTTCGTCTGGTGAGCTGTTACTTAGCCAATGCCATTCTTTCTCTACTTTATGCTCTGAAAGGTTCACTTTCTTGTCTGGGGAAGCATTTTATTTTCTTTTCTTTTACATTAGAGTAGGCTTGATCCTTGGGTTTCTGAAAGAAGAGGTAACTAGCTGGTATTGTGTAGATTTTATGCCTGGTGCATTGGATTTTTCTCCTTTTACTTTGTGTATGTTGGGATGCTCCAATCAGAGGTTTCTTTTGCTTTAACACCCTCTCAGTTCTATAAAGCTGCCAAGGTTGCTTGTTCCTTGTTGAGTCCTGCAAGATATTACCGGAGCTATTTTTAGTCAAACCCACTTTGCCTTAAGTTTTGTAATTAGTTTATTTTGATTAATATTTTCAGTTTATTTATAGGCAGAGGTCCATAGTTTCTGGGGGTTTTCTTTTTGTGTTTAGAAAATGGGTGGTGATGATGATGGTGAAATGGGGTTTCAACTTAGAGGTGAGGGCATGTTGAATTGTCCATCTTCAGGTATGAACACAAATCCACTGTCTGAGAAGGTTTCAGCAATGACAATGAGTTCAATGCCCATGTTCAAATCTTCAAGTGGAGGAGACCCGTTCTTTGCTTCTGGTTGGGATCCACTTGTTTCATTGAGTCAGAGTGAGAATTTTGGAGGTTCTTCAATGGTTTCTCACTGTGAGTTTGCTAATTCTACTTATCCTGTTGTAATGGAAAATCAAGGAATTAGTAGAAACTCTCACATTGTTCAATACCCATCATCTGATTCAAGTATTGTTGAGTTGGTGCCAAAGCTTTCTTGCTTTGGAAGTGGGAGCTTCTCAGAAATGGTTGGTTCTTTTGCCCTGCCTGAGTGTGGCCAGGCTGCTGCCAATACCGGTTGTCCTCAAAATTATTCACCAAAAAAGGATGGTGGTGGAACTGAAAAAGCCTCACCAAATGGTGCACACTGCCAGGAGGACTGCCAAATTTCGGAAGAGGGAGCTCTTGGAGCTTCACCTAATGGAAAGAGAAGAAAAAGAGTGATTGATTCTCTTTCTCCATTCAATTCCAATAAGGTAAATAGAGTTATTTTATGGAATTAGTTAGTATGTTTCAAGATCTTACTGCCCTTTGATAGTGTGTAATAATTTACTTGGTGAATTGATATGTTTCTCGATAATAGAATGCCGAGGGAGAGCAACAGAAGGATCTTTCTGGGGATAGCACTGAGTTTTCGAAAGAACAAGATGATAAGAAACAGAAAATTGATCCAAACACAGGCGCAAATTTGCGCGGTAAGCAAACAGGTAAACAAACTAAAGAAAATTCCCATAGTGGAGAAGCTGCTAAAGAAAATTACATTCATGTGAGAGCCAGAAGGGGTCAAGCTACAAATAGTCACAGCCTTGCAGAAAGGGTACCTTCTTAGTATAATGTCTCAAATTTATGAAATCTCTTTATATATATATCTTGCTTGAACCTGGAAATCTTTCTGCTTGCAGGTGAGGAGAGAAAAGATCAGTGAGCGGATGAGAATGCTTCAAGAACTTGTTCCAGGATGCAATAAGGTAAGTGGAGAAGGTCTAGCTTCTGATTAATCCCTTGATTTGATCATGAATACTGTTTTATTTGGTGTTATTTTATTTTGTTAAAGATTACTGGAAAAGCAGTGATGCTTGATGAGATTATCAATTATGTGCAATCACTGCAACAGCAGGTCGAGGTATGGTTTTCTGCAACTCTGAAATAAGCCATTGCTTCTCTAATTTATATCTATGTATTCATAAATGAACTATATGATGTACATAATCCTCACCATTATATATTTGGGCGTTGTGGATGGAGCCTAGCTCAAAATACATACAATTAGGCACTCCGAATAGCTGTGGTGGATATGTATTTTCTGACCAAAAACATTAACCCGGCACAATAGGCATCGAAGCAATTAACTCTATTGTTAGAACATAGAATTGGATCATGTTGGGCTGATCTGATTTTTACTTGCTTTTCATTTCTCCGCTAAAAATCAGAACATGATTAGAAATGGACCTTTTCTCAATCCTTATATGTGGATTATGAATTTTTGATCCACTCACACGAACGTTTTCTTGTCATAATGCTCTAGCATATTAGTTGCTTCATTGTTGTTAGAGGAAGATTTTCTTACCATTTTGTTGCTCCTAGTTATTTTCACAAATCATGCTATAGCATGAATGCAGATTCTTCTGCACATTTATAAAAATAAAGTAGTCTTCCTGGTCTAACTATGTAGCTCTTCTACATCTTTTGATTCATTGAAGATGGTTACTTTCTTGTTGCAGTTTTTGTCAATGAAACTTGCCACTATCAATCCAGAACTGAATATTGATTTAGAACGGATTCTAACCAAGGATGTAAGTACAGATTGACTTGATGCTTGAATACAATTAGATCAGTTACCTCTCTCTTTTTTTTTTCTTGCTTAGTGATCGATATGAACTTTATAATTGTTTCCCTGCTGCTTAGATTCTTCATTCACGAGGCGGCAGTGCGACTATTCTTGGAATTCGTCCAGGAATGAGTTCCTCTCACCCTTATCAGCATGGAATTCTTCAGGGAACCTTGCCAGGTATCCCAAGTACAACTCCACAATTTCTTCCCATGCCTCAGGTAATTGAAAGATCTTTATCATGTTACTGTAATCCTTTTGCTGCCAAAAAAAAAAGCCACTAATTTAAGGCTTCTTATACATACAGTCTGTTTGGGACAGTGAGCTCCAAAGCCTTTTCCAAATGGGATTTGACTCTAACCCAGCTATTGACAATCTGGGACCGAACGGTAATTGTTAGAAATTCATTTCAGATTACTGCAAACTTTCTTCTTTCTGCCTTCTTTTTTTTTTCCTGAAGTTGAAATTCTTTCACGTTTAGCAGGGCGCTCGAAATCAGAGCTATAGACTTTTCGAAGAGATGAAAGGATACATATGATCCTAACAGAGAATTCAAAATCCCTTAATTGACTGCACATTCAACCCAACTAGGAAAAAGAAAAGGAAAAGAAAAAAAAAATCTTCATAGGTGTATAGATTCTCAGCTCCTAACTGTTTTGTTCTTCGAATTTTAGCAGAAGACGGTGACTCGTTAGATTTACAAACCATGTATATTCAGATTGAGACAGCAAAAATTGAGACTTTTGATTGGTGAAGATGATTGTTTTCATTGGTGTTTTAGATTAGGGAAGTATGTGTGAAGCCTTGTAAGGGTGTTGGTGAGAAAGTCAGAAAGAGAACATATCTTGTAGAGTGCATACAAGAAGCTTTGTAAGGGTGTTGGTGAGAAAGTCAGAAAGAGAACATATCTTGTAGAGTGCATACAAGAAAATAGATGGGGTGAGAATTGTTTTGATTACACTTTTTATTTATTCCAAGACAATGCTCCATTCTGTTACACTATCCACTTTCTTCATATTTTGTACTTCTAATGCTTTTGTATAAGCCTCTATGTGACCATTTTTTGTTTTTGGTTTATATACCCACAAGTCATCGTCATAAGATTTTTATACCATTAGGTCATTTTAAATTGGGTTATCTCATGGTATAAAATCTTATATATTGGATTTCATACTATACAGCTGAATTTTGAGGAATTTTTGGAATTTTTTTTTTTTTTTTTTGGGTGTTGGAGAAATAAAAGTAGAATAATGAAGTAGTTTATTTATTTATTTATTTATTAGCCAAGTAATAGAAACCTACTCTTATTCTAGTCTTTAACCATAATATTATATTAAAGTAAAAACAATTTTTAATTTTTATATATTTATTTAATTAAACATCTCAAAATATTGTTCTACTATTGATCTACACGAGTTTCAAATTCATGACTCTCCAAAATATCTATTTTTTTTTAAAAAAAATTTACCTAATACACCATTTTAGAGTATTAATTAATTTTTTTATATTCAACCAATGCACCTTAACTTTCGTGGTATTGCATACCCATCAAGTAGCCGTTATAGTTTTCCCAAAAATAAGGAAAAGAAAAAAAAAAGCCATTATATAAAATTTCTTGGTAGTTTTGCTCCTCCCTGACACACTCTCCTAATTATTTCCAATGGTTTGTGCTTATTGAGCCATTTTCACATTATTGTGTTTTTGTTTCCTTCCAAGAACCATTAAATTTCCTGCAATATATTTTTCCCATCTATTGTGTTTGGTTAGGGATGTCAACGGAACGGGCCGGGCGGGGCAGGTTTTTGCTTTTCCAATCCGTCCCATGAATAAAAATCCTTTCCCAAACCCGTCCCAATCCCAACTTAAAACGGGACGCGACAGGGCGAGAATTATGCGGGACGGGACGGGTTTTTCATCGGGTTTGAGAAAAAAATTAAAATATTTTTTAAACTTCAATTTTATTTTATTTTTGAATGAATCATAACCATAATCTCAACAAATTTTGATTTCTATCTTGGATTATAAGTATTTGTAGTTAAAATATATATTTATACACACTAACTTGGTTAAAAGAATAGAAAAAAATAGAAATGATAAAAATCTTAAAACACTAAATATTTTAAATAAATGGAAAAGATTTTATTATATATATATATATTCGGGGCGGGGCGGGTTGAAGAAGTCATATCTCATTCCCGTCCCAAACTCTATAGGGTTTTTAATTTTTTTCCCAAACCCTATAGGATTTTCAAATCTATTTCCCAAACCCTTCCCAATAGGAGCAGGGCGGGGCGGATTACCCTTTTAACCCATCCCATTGACTTCCCTATGTTTGGTTGCTGAGAATTTAATTTGGAATTTCTAATAAAATTTTCAAATGGGTCTTTCATTGAGCAATTTCACACTTTCTTAAGTAAAGAATGATTTCTTACCTGACACGATGAGGACCCATTTGTATTATCTATTCATATATCTCTTTAAAGTTATGTTCAAAGTACGTCTTCATATACTAAAATTTTTATACTATAAAGTGAATGTAACAAAAGTTGGATTTTCATATATCTCTTGAATTTTGAATTTCAAATGTGATTTTAAAAAAAGTTAATGCAAACGGACCTTAACTATCTGATTCCAATATTTTGTTTTTTTTTAAAATAAAAGGTATTTTAGAATACCTCTTTTTTTTTTTTGCTTCTCTTCTTCTCTACCAGACCTTGAACCCTTGACGTTGAGGGCATATCCATATATCACATACCAACAAAGCTACAAGGAGGTCCAGTGCTAATTCATCTTGTCACATTTTATTCATATCTTAACATTCACTGTATATTTCATATTTGAATTCGGCAAGTATAATTATATTTATATTTATTTTCTGTAACCCAACAAAAATTGAAGAATATAAAAATTTCTGTTTTCAACAATAAGGTTAGATGAATAATTAAAGAAAATTATTAGGCTAGCATCCGGAAGCCTCAATAGTAAGAAGGGCACTTTTTCAAATTCTTGCTTACTAAAAGAGTATGTTTGACTTAATTTTTTTCTAAAATCACTTTTGATAAATTATTTTTTCACATATCTCTTCAAAATTATATTCAAATTATGTCTTCACGTATCAAAATTTTCATACTAGAAGTGATTATGGTAAAAGTTAGGACCTCCTAACTTTTGCTACAATCACTTTGAAAATTGCCAGCAGTTGATTTTAGGTGACATAATTTTCAAATTACTTCATGCATAACAGGTTCCGCATTGTTAGTAGTTGAAAAGAAAGAGAACATAGGAGTTGGCGGTAATAATTTTTTTGGGCGACACAAATTTTTTGAGTGACAAATTTTTTTTTTCTCAAATTAGCGTCTATCAAAACTGATGATAGACCGACAAAACCAAGCCGAAAAACATTCCCTATTTTGGTTGGTTATCATGAGTGCCACAGTTTCTAATGGTTTTTATTTTTCTCAAACCAAAGTTATTGGTTTGGTTCATATAATGAAAGTATAGATGGACCAAACCGGCCGATATACACCCCTTACTCTTAAATCAAGTGAAATTTAAGTTCCAGGAATAAATTTAAGAGTAACTAATACAAACGGTTACTAACCAAACTGTTGCCAAGTTGCTTGGAACTTGTCCAATCACGAAACAGTGATCAGTTTGCTTTGTCTTCAGTCCATAACCACGATCCATAGGCCCAGGCCTGTTATTAGAACCCATCGCGTAATGTGTTTACAATTGACTAGTGTGGGCTTCAATGTCTTGGGGATTACTGATGGATTATAATAGTGACATGAATTTTTAGTTTTAGAAAAAAAAAATGCATTAACACCCGTTTGTTAATGTTCAGCGGTGTTTGAGATAAGGGTAGATTTTTATCCACTCTGTTATAATTTTTATTTTATTTATTTATTTTTAAGGTCGGGCCTAAAGACACCACTTCTAAAGCCCAAATTCACCGTTTTTTATAGGCCCAATCAATACATTATTAAAAAGTTCTGTTTTTGGTACAAGAGGATCAAAATGGCATTGAGATGATACTTTTCCTTTTCTTTTCTTTATTTATTTTTTTTTGCCCTTCTGAACATCTTTTAAAGTTGGAGTCAATACGGCACTCGGTGAAAAAGGATTTTAGTCTGGTACGTACAAGCTGGCTCAGATTACTTGTATAGACAAAAAAAAAAAATTGATACAGAATGTAATTTTAGTTCAAATTGCCTCTTACAAGTTTTTATCTACAAGTTGATTAAAAATTAATTTCAAATTGACCATTAGATTAAATTAGTATAAAAGATTTTGATAAATTGACCGTTGGATTAAATACAATTGTTATGAATTTCATGTTCGCAAAAAATCATAATGATCTAATGGTCAGTTTATGACAAATGTTAATGAAAAATTATAATAATTTAATTCTTCAAAATGTCACAATTTTTATCCAGATAGTTTTTTTTTTTTTAAAAAGTAACCGTTGGATCATTTTGATTTTTGGCGAGTATTTAATTTATAATAAGTGAATCTAATTCAACGATCAGATTTTCAAAATATATTTTGTATTTTTCCTTATTGAATATAGACTATAGAGGACACCTTACACATAAACAACATAGTTGTATAAAGTACAACTTATAACAACATCATTCATGTCATCGTGAACAGAGATAAAACTTGAAAAATTGAAAAGAAATAGAAAATTAACAAACTCAACACAATAAGGGAGATTTGACTTATTATATAGGAAATATATAAGAATGATTAGAAAATGTTAGATTGTTAGTGAGATCACTGAGATGAAAGAAAATCAAGTAATTAATATTATTAAAAATGGTTAAAAATATTAAAATTGATGGGAGGGACATAAAAGTTAGGAGGTCATTAATAATTTAAATTCTATTCTATATTACATATAATAGAAGATATAAAATATAATTTATATATCATATAAAATTTTATATTTTAAATATAAAATTTATATAAACGGGGATGGGGAATTCCCGCGGGGCGGGGTTAAATAGGTGGGGTAATGGGCTGGGGCATTGTAAATCCGTCTCCGTCCCGTACCCCGACACGACAAATATTTTTAACCCTATCCCCGTCCCGTACCTCAAAAAATTCAAAAATAATCCGCCCCTATAGGCAGGACGCCGCGGCGGGGATAGGGCTTATTGCAATCCCTAATTTTCACATTATTGTCTATTTGTTTCCTTCCAAGAACCATTAAATTTCTTACGATATATTTTTCTCATCTATTGTGTTTGGTTGTTGAGAATTTAATTTAGAATTTCTAACAAAATTTTCAAATGGGTCTTTCATTGAGCAATTTCACACTTTCTTCTGTAAAGATTGATTTCTTACCTAACACACAAAGGATCCATTTGTGTTAATTTTTTCTAAAGTCACTTTAGAGAACTATATATTCATATATCTCTTTAAAGTTATGTTCAAAATATGTCTTCATATACTAAAATTTTTATACTAGAAAGTAATTGTAACAAAAGTTGGATTTTCATATTAGAAGTGATTGTGGCAAAAATTGATTATAGCTCCATCTCTTCAATTTTGAGTTTCAAATGTGATTTTAAAAAAAAGCTAATGCAAACGGAACTTAGCTCTCTAATTCCAATATTTCGTTAAAAAAAAAAAAAAGGTATTTTAGAATACCTCTCACTTTTTTTTCCTTCCTCTCTCTACCAGACCTGGAACCCTTGACGTTGAGGGCATGTCAATATATCACTTACCAACAAAGCTACAAGGAGGTCTAGTGCTAATTCATCTTATCACATTCCATTCATATCTTTACATTCACTGTCTATTTCATATTTGAATTTGGAAAGTAGAATTATATTTATATTTATTTTCTATACCCCAACAAAAATTGAAGAATATAAAAATTGCTATTTTCAACAATAAGGTTAGATGAATAATTAAACGAATTATTAGGCAAGCATTTTGGAAGCCTCAATAGTGAGAAAGGCACTTTTTCAAATTCCTGCATACTAAAGGCCTGTTTGGCTTTTCTATAATCACTTTTGATAAACTATTTTTTCACATCTCTCTTTAAAATTATATTCAAACTATGTATTCACATGTCAAAAATTTTATACTAGAAGTGATTAATGATTATAGTAAAAGTTGATACCTCTTATCTTTTGCCATAATCACTTTTAGTATACAAATTTTGTCATCTATCTTATCATCCATCAATTTATCCACTGATGGATTATTTAATATTAAGCGGTGTTTGAGATAATGATAGATTTTTATATATTCTGGTTTATATATATATATATAGAGCTCATTGGTTGCAGTCCGGACTTCAAGAGGACTGCACCGCCATTTGGCCATGTTCCGGTGGTCGGTTCCAAACTCTGACCATTGGATATGATGCTCACTCCTTGCATGCCACGCCTGCAAAAAATCATGCCGATCCGACGGTTGGAATTTTGTAAAACCAGCCTTAAACACAAATGAAATTTATATATAGTCTTTGGTAATTTCAGTCTGCTTAAGGCTAGTTTTACAAAATTCCAACCGTCGGATCGGCATGATTTTTTGCAAGCGTGGCATGCAGGGGGTGAGCATCATATCCAACGGTCGGAATTTGAAACCGGTCATCGGAACACGGCCAAATGGCCGTGCAGTCCACTTGCAGTCCGGACTGCAACCGATCAGCTCTCTCTCTCTCTCTCTCTCTCTATATATATATATATATATATATATATATATACAAAGGTGCTAATATAAGGTGCACCAGATGCAACTTGCATCAAGTGCCCTCCTCTACGGCCACATGTAATGAAAATATTTAAAAACTAACCGTTGGATTAGATACCCCTATAATGTATGTCATGTCTGTCAAAAATCACAGTGATCCAACGTTTGGTTTCTGATAAAATTGACTGCTAAAAATGATAAATTTTTAAAGAACAAAAAAGTCATAATTTTTTAGCGGTCAGTTTTCTCAGAAACTAACCGTTGGATCACTGTGATTTTTGACAGACATGACATACATTATAGGGGTATCTAATCTAACGGTCAGTTTTTAAAAATTTTCATCACAGGTGGCCGTAGAGGAGGGCACCTGATGCAAGTTGCATCAAGTGCACCTTATATTAGCACCTCTATATATATATATATATATATATATATATATATAATATCGCGACAAAATGGGCATAGTGTTTTTTTCTTCTTTAAAAGGTTGGGCCAAAAGACACTCCAAAGTCCAAATACACCGTTTGTCATAGCAAAAGGGCATTAAAAAGTTCTGTTTTTGGTGTGAGAGGATCAAAATGGCATTGAGATGATACTTTTATTTATTTATTTATTTATTTTTTGCCCTTCTGAACATATTTTAAAGTAGGGTTCAATACGACACCCAGTGAAAAAGGATACAGAATGTAATTTTAGTTCAAATTGCCTCTTACAAGTTTTTATCTTCAAGCTGATTAAAAATTAATTTCAAATTAAAAATTATTTTTAATGTATAGTTTCTATACAAGAATTAATTCACTGTCTTGACCTAATAGTAACTTATAATCATCATAGAGTGGACAGCATGATTTTAAATTTTATTTATTGTATTTTAAAAAAACATAAACCATTTCGCTTATGTTATTGATAACTTTTAATTATCATGCATTTCTGTTAATCGTGAGGGTTGTTTGGCTGGCATAAAAATATGAGCAACTGAAGATGAATCTAATAACTTTTTATTTCTTCATTGTTTGATAAGTTTTTGAAGGAAATTGTTGATTAGAATAGAACTCGATCGGAGTTAGATAACTTTCCCATAAGAAATTATTTAAGGGTGTGACGGTGCATGGTAAATGGATAGAATGCACACACCGTTGGTGGAGGAGAGGGGCATAATTGTTAGGAGACAGGTATTGGGTGCCATGGTAGTTACCTTGCACCCTTTGGATGCCTATAAATACATGGAAGATTAATCCTCCAATGCATACAAAATTTTGTAGAACGTATTGAAAACTCCAAAATTATCTAAAAACCAAAGACGAAAAGTTTTGAGAATTATTGTTTCTTATTTAATTTCTTTAATCTTCATTAGATGAAATTCTTTAATCTTCATTAGATGAATTCCATCTAATGAAAAAATTCCTCTCGCAATCATTTTTCTCAAATTATTAATTATAGAATTAAATGCTTTAAGAAATGTCAATTTTGTTTTTCAAGATTGTATGGTTTGCTGGCTATGGTTAAGACTTACGTGAGAAGAAAGATGCGTGATTTATTGAGTTGTCACATTCTCAAAGCTTTTCCTTTCACTATCCTTTAAGGTCACATTTGGCATGCTGGATTAAAAGGCTGGATTGGATAAGATTAGATAGGATAAGATTTCCCATCGAATAATTATATACCTTTACTTATCCCTCATTTGCGTTTGGTACATGTTCGGATTTAATGCTGGAATTAGTTTTGCAATTCCTATCCAACATAGGTACTAGTGGTGATATTGGGTGGTGGGTATGGTAATGGTTGGTGGTGGGGTTAGGTGGTGGGTGGTGGTGGTGGCGGCGGCGGCGGTTGGTGGGTTGGTGGTGAGGCTGGGTGGTGGCAGGGTCGGCCCTGAGGCAGTGCGAGCAATGTGCTCGCTTTGGGCCCCCAATTTTATTTGACAAACAATGGCCCCCTTCTTCCATGCTACTATTCTAGCTATCTGATGATTTTTTTTTTTTTTTAATGTAACAAAGTCCTTTCTCCCATGAAAGCACATGGCATCTGATTGAAAAAAAAAAAAAAAATTTAAATGTAATTGGACTATCATTCTTTGATAAAAAAAACAAGAGTAGGGCTCAAAAGAAAAAAGAAAATTAATTTTATAGTTATACATCCATAAGTTCCTCACATAAACATTTTATACCACTAAGTCTCTTTTTCTATTTTTTTTCCTCAATTTATTATTATTATTATTATTATTAACTCAAATGGCCAAAAATACATAACTTATGAGAGATGAGATATTGAGATGTTATTTTGTAATTTATGAAGAAGTGATATTTGTTGGGTATGTTATGTTATTTAGCATTTGTTTTTTATTGTTGCATTTTCTTTAAGTTAAGATTTTAGTAATTATATATGCCTCCACATTTTGTATGATTACTAGCAAAGCAAATAGTATGTAGTCTAATACATTACATGCAAATAAAAAATTATGTCAATATTTAATAAGGCCCCGATTTAGGAGTTTGCTTTAGGCCTCCTAAACCTCGGGACCAGCCTTGGGTGGTGGGTAGTGGTGATTATGGCTTTAGTAGTGGTGACGTGTGGATGGTGCTCTTCAATGATGGGGGTGGTAGTGGTTGGTGAGTGGGTTGGTGGTTATGTTGGGTGGTGGGCGATAGTGGTGATGTTTGGGTGGTGCTCTTCTATAGTAGTGGTGGTGGTGGTAGTGATTGGTGGTGATGTATGGGTCGTGCTCTTCATTATTTTATCACAGGATAAAATATTACCGCTCAATGGAATTATTATATTTATTATATAGAAAATATAATAATTAAATGGATATCTTATCCTGTTCTTAAGAAATACCACCAAACACGAGATATGATAAAATTATTCTATTTAGACCCTATATCCTGCATACCAAATGTGGGTTAAAAGTATTCTTTGTTCACTATTTGTACCAAGTATAAGAATGGCAAGCGAGCATTAATTTATCACATTATCCACCACATCACCTGGCGAATGATGTGGCGATACACTATTCTTAAAATTTTCTATTTCTCTAATATATCTTCTCCACTATTTGTACCATGTACTAGAATATATCTCCATCCATTAAATCGTCACATCACCTGGAGGATGATTTGACAATATACTATCCTCATTTTTTTTGTCCTTTAAATATATTTCGTCTCCCACTATTTATGTCATTGTGCTGGAATGAAAAATTATTCATTGAATTGTCATATCAGCTGGGGGATGATACGACAACAAACTATTCTTGAATCTCCCCACTATTTGTGTTGTGTTATGACGAGTCGTCTCAATTTATGTGCATATATTGACTAAACACGCAATTTAAGTTTGTGTTCTAATTTTATCTTTCCAAAAGAAAAAATTAATCTTCATGTTATTTGATAAAGAAATATAATGAAGAATTCATTCTAATTTGTAATTTGAAAAGACAAAGTAATCATATATTTTGAGGCATCTGGATCCTCTATTTGAACTTGGATATGCTTGGGTGATGTGGCATAATTTGGATAGTCTATTTTTTACTTGAGTGATGTGCAGACTACTCAGATTATGCCATATCACCCAGCACCGAGTAAACCCAGTAGAGTATCTTCATTCCCATCTTGTTAGTTTTGAAATGTATTCGTTTTATGAGGAATATTTTTATGTGGAGTTTCTTCTCCAAAATTAAAAAACCTGCTCTAGCGGGAAGTTGGGATAAGCCCCAACTGCAGAGAAAGAGACATGGAGTTCGAGTGCTCTGATCTCAGTGTGTGGAAAGAGGCGCTTTTATCTTACTCACCCCGCATACAATCACTCAATAAACCGAATCTCGTTTCTCTCGACGATTTCTACTGCAATCAACTTCCTTCTCTCATCCATCAACGAAACCCTAATCCTTACATCACCACACCAGAGCTCTCCAAGCTCATGCAATGGAAGCTCACCCGCGGCAAATGGAGGTACTCCCCACTCTCTCTCTCTCTCTCATATATATATATATATGCGTTATTGATAGGCGTATATGAATTTCAGGCCGCGTCTATTGGATTACGTTTCATCGCTAGACGAATCCCTAGTGAAATCGGCCTCTGAAAAGGCTTTTCAATCTCTTCCTGATATCTCTAAAGCTGTTTCTGAGCTTACGGTGCTGAAAGGCGTTGGCCCTGCTACCGCCTCTGCCGTTTTGGCTGCTTTTGCTCCTGACGTCGCACCGTTTATGTCTGATGAGGTGAATTAGTGTTGGGTTTTACTCAATTTTGTTAATTTCTTTTGGGAATTCATATTGTTTTATGGTCGTCTCTTAATGATTTCTTGGTGAAAGGCTATGGCGGCGGCTCTTGGTAACTCCAAAGATTATACGCTGAAACAGTATCTCGTATTTACGAACAAACTACAAACTAAAGCCAAGGTTGGTTTCATTTAGTTTATTTATTTATTTTTATTTTTTTTATTTCTCTAGTTTGTTCATACTCATATGTTTTTGAATGGAAAATACTAAATATATTGAGTCTATTTATTTTCTTAAATAGGTATAAATTAAGGGGCACTATGGGATTTTTATACATGCCTCGTGTCCAATTTATTTTTGCAATTATGTTTATGTCTTCATATTACACTGCCTAATATTGGTGTGTTTAATGCTGTATAAAACCCTAAAGATTGATTCAAATTTTGCAATTAAAATGAATATCGCTACAAACCCTATGATGCTATTAAACCTGAAACATTTTGAAGAATTAAAGTTGTTTGTCCTTCAATGCAAATGTGAAGCAGTTCTATTTAATTGGCATCCAATATTTTATATTTTTCAATGGGAACAAATCTGATAATTGGTTGCTGTTGTCGAAGAGGGGAGGCAAATTATAAAACCATTATTCAGTTGATGGAACTACGCCCACAAAAATATAGCAAGGTCATTGCATCGTAATGCACATGTAAGGTTATATAACCTTAGAATTCTGTAAAAGTGACTCATAGCTCTTATTTAGTGTTTGAAAAAAAATCAAGTACTGGATAATTAAAACCCAACATTACTGATGTTTTTGCAACACAAGAATATAATTACTTCATTCATTATACCAATGTACATCTTCAAAATGCTGAAAAGGTATATCTTTTCAGATACCGTTTTCTAGGAAATTGGCTGGACATTCCAGCTTCATTTAGCTTGTGTTTCAAAATTTTCAATAGCATTGCTTAGTGACCTTACATACTAAATGATGTGTTTACCCATTTTGGTTACCACTGAAACAAGTGGAATTGTGATATGAGTCCATTTCTAGAGGTGACGGATTGGAAAATCAAGATCCATTTGCTATTAATGTGAGGACTGTATCCATATCAAAAATGCTTCACAAAATATACTTATTCTTCCCCTATCTTGAGCTTACTCCTTAACTCATGTACTATCCCGTACTATCCCTATCACTCCATGAAACTCTTTGTCGGCTTGCTTGCAAGGAATCCTCAGTTCAAGCTTACCTAGTAAATGCACTATGGTTTTCCTTTCATTTATGAGATATCATGCCACTAATAAACTTTATTTCTCCAAAATGGGAATGCACTATTGTTTTCAAGCAGACTTGTATATTTACATGTTTCGTCTTCATAAAATAGTTTAGTAAAACTTGTGAAAATTCTAAGGTTGCCCACTTTCATGGGTTATGGCTGTCTTTTTTCTTCTTTTTCTTTTATCATCATCAGTATTATTTTTTAAGTGCATTGGTTGTGAAATCAATTGCAGGAGTTAAACTCAAAAGAGTTCTCCTTCACACCATCAGATGTTGAAAGGGCTCTGTGGAGTTCTGCTGTGGGGTCAAAGTTGCTTGCTTTGCCATCAGATCCAGACGCCAAGGTTAGTACCAACAGAAACTCCAAGAGAAAGAGAAAACAATGAATCCAGTGATGTTCCAGTTGACCGCAATACTTGGAAATTGCTTGTTGGTAAGTTATGTATGTCCTTTGAACTTGCTCTTGGCCCGTACTTTGTTATGTAGTGATTTAATGACTTATGGATGTCAACCTTTTTCCTTTTAAAATCATGGAAAACTGTTAATCCTTCCTCATGTTTCAACTCCATCACCTTGTACAGATCGAGTATCAACATTTAACCCTCTCATGCAGATTTGTACTTGTTACCTGTCAGTTGGTATTATAAGCACTTGTCATGCAGTAAATTCTTTTATTCTGGCTCAAAATCATTGATTAGAATATTAGCACCATGGCCATTTTCTGGCATAAATGCAGTGAATGGACCATAGTTCATGGGTTGAATCCTCCAGGAAGATCATAGGTTAATGCACATGGTTTTATTCAAGAAGCTTTGTTTTGGGTGGTGATTATAATATTTAAGGTTGACTTCAAATTTTGTCTTTGTAATGGATCCATTTTAAGAGAGGTATTTGCAGACTTGACCAATATCTTATTGGTTCATTCCTTGTATTACTTTTATGAAAGAAATGACCAATATTCTGCCATTAGTTATGCCTAAATTCAAGAAAGGATTATTTATTTTAAGAAAGGACTATGATTATGATATAGTAGTGATCGATCTGGGCATTAAAATGATTTGATCAACATTTGCTATATATGCTGGGAATTAGGCTGATTATGATCAAGGGATGGCTGCCAAAAAGATTGGCCATAGATGCACACCAAATGTAGCTATGTTTACAATGAAAATGATTTGATGCCCGCCCATGCGTGTATGACGGGATGGCTGTTCTTATTACAATTGTTGTAATTTTGACTTGCACTGTTATTATCTCAATGTTATAGGAGAAATAATGCTTAGAAAGATGGTAGACAAACTTTAATTTTCTTGAAAGCATATTTATTGGTAACATGGAGATATAATGTATGACCAGAAGTTTAAGTTAAATTTGACTGATGCATGTGAGAGCCCATTGTAACCTGACCAAAATTTGAAGATGTGATCATGTGATGCATGTTTGGTGCGGGTCTGGGGCTGCGAGACATAGGCCAGAGGTTGGGCTGGTGTGTAATCGGGCCAGAATAAAGCCTTAGTGAGCCCTTGGATGCATCTTTTACTGTCTCCAATATTTGGTACTATTGTGCTTTAATGTGGAACTTTCATATTTTGTAAAATTAGAAAAAAAATATGATGCGGACGATTTGGAACAAATATTCCTTGTAAAATTAAGCACACAAAATTCTTCATCTTCAAATAATAAAATGTGAAATATGAGATGCTGAATTGTGTAGAATGTATTCCCCACTCATTTCAGAAAACTTTCTTTAAGATGACATTGACGCGTCAAACATTCCTTGTAAAACGGTGAGTCCTCTCTCGACGGAACTTTCGAAACCCAACTCTGTGGGGACAAGCTTTTCAACTTTTCATGAATTTATTTTAATTATAAATAAAAATAATAATAATAATCCACTTGTCCACTTGTTATTGGTCCTTCGCCAAAGCATCGTTGTCCACGTCGTTTCCCGCTTAAAAAACACCCATAACTCCCAGTTACGAGTTGGCCTTGGTCCGAAAGTCTCCCGCCGACCGCTCCCGCCCATCCAAATTCCGATGACATCTAAGATGACGATTTGGCCCTCCGTCGCCCGGAAGTACCGCCGGAGCCCTAGAAGCCCTTTCATTTCCTCAAAGCACGATGACTTTGAACCTCTCGAAGTTGGCTTCGACGGCGCCTCCTTCTCCGGCGCAGTCTTCAACCTCTCCACCACCATCGTTGGCGCCGGAATCATGGCCCTGCCGGCTACCCTCAAACAATCGGGGCTGATTACGGGTTTAATTGTGATTATTTTAGGTGCGATGTTGACGGAATCGTCGATCGATATGATCTTGAGATTCAGCCGAGCTTCCAAGTCTGCTTCGTATCCTGCTGTCGTCGGCGACGCCTTCGGTGGGACAGCACGGAAGGTCCTTCAGGTCTGCATTATTGTTAATAATACGGGCATGCTCGTCGTCTACATGATCATCATTGGTATATACCATCTCTAGCAAATTTTGTCTTAGTTTTTCTTTTTCTTTTTTTGGTAAAAATTTCTGTTCTAGTATTTGTGTTAGAATTGGGCGTTTTTAAGGTGCACGTATGATCAATTTGTTAACCGGAGTCAAAGGAGCTGAAGTGGGTTAGGGTTCAGGTAGGTTTGCTTATATGGGTCTGTTTGGGAATTTTGAAAATTGGATCAGGTTTGGTCCAGTTACTTAATCCTTTCCGGTTTTTAAGTAAACAAACTCACAATTGATTTGAAAAAACCTGCGTTTATGTCTTAATTTTTGTTCAATGCTAAAAGGATTGGTGATTTACAGGAAAGGTAAACTTGCCAAATAGCGATGAATCAAAACTGGCCAGACTTGCCCAATGATGGATAACTCATTGTCTAGAGCTGTTATTTTGATTTTCATTGTGAGCCACCGTGACTACAATCACCACCCCCACCACCATCAATACCAGCTTCTGCTGCTGCTTCATCATCAAAACTGGCCAGACTTATCCTCTGTTGAGGTTTGTGTGTTTTCCAAACAGCCCCTTGGGATTAGGGATTGGGTATCATCTAAGCTAGGCCAGCAGGGAACTGCTTAGCTGGGAAACTGGTTTTGTCACTGACTGTGTCCTAATTCCTATCTTTTTAGAAAACCTAATTTGGGAGTTGACGCCATAAGCCCCATAGTAACGTTTTTGGTCTGTTACTGTATTGATTACCTAAATGGCTTTTTTATTTAAGTCAAGAATATGTGTTGAATTGTGATCTTTTTGTTTACAGGTGATGTGTTATCGGGGACGTGGTTGGATGGGGTGCACCATTCGGGGGTGATTGAGGAGTGGTTCGGTCAACATTGGTGGACAACACGCTGCTTCTTGCTGCTTCTCACGACACTATTTGTTTTTGCTCCTCTCATCTCGTTCAAGCGCGTTGGTGAGTTTCCACTAATTTTTTTGTTTATTTGTTTGGCTATGCCTTTAGAAGCTCAGTTAGGAATCAAATTTATAAATTTAAGTCGTTAATCCTATCTGAAAGGCTTTGCCCATGAGCAAGGTTGCACATGCACTCAATGCAAAGCAAATTATTTTATCAAATGGTTCAATGATTGACTGAGATTATAGAGCACTGCTAGGTGTACTAGGTGGACCTTGAGGGCTGTTCATTACGATTACCCACTAACGTGGGTTGTCACCTCTTTTATTGATTTCAGAACATAAATCCTTCTCCATTAAAATTTAGAAGTACCTCTACGTGCATCAGTTGGCATCTATTAGTTTTACCTGGTAAATAGGGGAAGCCAAGTAGCTTCACAGGCAGGTGCAATGCGGATGTCCATTTCATGGCATTGAAATTAGTCACTTGTAAAATTTTAAGGATTAAAAATGCCATATGTAATTGCATTTCTTGTTATTATATTCAATGAACCCCTTCATTAGAATCCTAATGCCAAAGTAGGCAATGGTACACATTTTAATTCAGCAAAAGAAACTTAATAAATGAGTTAATGGAAAGCAAGAGGTATTTGGTTGTTTCCTAGTGTTAAAGAAGCTGCACTAAATGACCTTTGTAGCAACCAAAACAGCTTTGGAAAAATCCCTTTTCTCAGTTGTAGGCATGCCCCTTTTTACTCTGGTTTGACCCCTATCGAACTACCACTGGACCCTAATGGAGAAGTCAACATTGAAAAGGATGCAAACTCAATAGGTGTAGATGCCCGTCTTTTGAAATGACACCATTTTAGTATTCTATTTTGTGAGCTCTCCAATCCAAATGATGGAATTGTGCATGCAATAAAACAAAATGAAGATAGTAGTTTCTTATGAGGTGTTCAATGACTCCAAAAATTTTCTTCATTACTTCTTTGCATATTAATGATAGGAAATCTTATCTAGACCATCTATACCATCTATACCATCTATATTGTCATACAAAAGCAAAGCCACCTTCCTAATTTTATGGAGTAGTACATAACAAGGTGGCACCTTTCCAAAAAAACCCTTGATATACTTGAAGGGCAACAATGTAAAACCAACTGTGGAGGACTTAAAATTTGAGTTATATAGCTTGTGTACCCGTTAGGTTTGAGTTATTGTACTGACATAATGATTGTTGTAAATGGTGATTAATTTCTGTTTATATATATATATATATATATATATATATATATATATATATATTGTCTTGGTGGTATTAGATTCATTGAGATACACATCAGCCTTGTCGGTGGGTTTGGCTGTTGTGTTTGTGGCGATCACAGCAGGAGTAGTTGCCGTTAAACTGATAAATGGAAGCATTGAAATGCCACGGTTGCTGCCTGAATTTGTCGATCAAGCATCATTCTGGAAGCTTTTCACAACTGTCCCTATTCTAGTTACTGCTTATATTTGCCACCACAATGGTAAGTTTCAATTTTAAACTCTTATTGATTTATTTCAGTTGAATGAAGGTGCCTTTGAAAGATCAAATTATATTTTGTAAACTCAAAACTTATTTTTACTCAGAAATTGGTTTGGATTCGATATGTCTATATCTCATTATCTCATGCTGGTTTCAAACCAAAGGATCTAACCTTTCTCTCTATGAATATAAGGTATTGAAGCAAAGAGGCCCTTTTT
>JAESVK010000050.1:3664403-3682629 GCA_017140935.1 Hamamelis virginiana | reverse complement strand
TTGGTTTTTAATATAATAGCTTAGTTTTATGGTATAAACACAATATGAATGTGCAATAAGAAATTTGATATTAATTTGGGAGGATTTGTCAAGGCTTATGGGAATTGGGTTGCCTTAGTGTTCTGCTTTTACCTAGTTAACAGGTGAATTAAATTGAGATGACTTAGCAGAGTTTTGATCGTCGAGTTTAAGAATGCCTAATCACCAGAACTTGTCTTTATATGTTGCTAAGGGAAAATGTGCTGGGATGTGTTTCTTTTAAGAATTATTCCTGTGGATGGTCATTGCTTTTGTTTGTTACAAAGATGGTGCAAACCATATGGCACTATTTGTTATTGTGGAAATCATATAGTGAATATGTTAAATGTATTTAGATGCTTACATGCATGCTCGACTTACTCTTTCTTCTATCTGCTTGTTTTAATGCCCCTTGCAGTGCATCCTATAGAGAATGAGCTAACAGACCCCACACAGATGAAGTCAATAGTTCGAACATCACTCCTGTTATGCTCTTCTGTCTACGTTGCAACCAGCTTCTTTGGGTTTCTTCTTTTTGGGGATCAAACAATGGATGATGTACTTGCCAATTTTGATGGGGATCTTAGGATTCCATATAGCTCATATCTTAATGATGTGGTGAGGGTGAGCTATGGCCTCCACCTGATGCTTGTTTTCCCAATTGTTTTTTTCTCCCTTCGCCTTAATGTAGATGGCCTTCTCTTTCCTTATGCGATTCCCATTGAATATGACAGAAAGAGGTTTCTCTTAGTAACTGCAGCTCTCATGGGTTTTATTTTTTTGGGAGCCAATTTTGTGCCTAGCATTTGGGATGCCTTTCAGTTCACCGGTGCCACAGCTGCTGTCACTGTTGGATTCATCTTTCCAGCTGCCATTGCCCTTAGGTGAGTAGCACTGATTAAAGTCTAATTTACTTGTGACTAATGTTGCACGAGCACAAGCACATACACAAGACTTGGGCACGGCACTACACGACATGCCACAAACTAGCTGGCAAGACAAATTGTTCAAAAAAACACGACACGGACACAGCTTTATATATGTGTGTTTGTGTATAAATTTTCCATCGTTAAACTTGTTTCTATGGCGAAAGAAGAACACATTCTACTGTGTTCAAGGAATGTCTTCATTATGTCCATAACTCGGGACATTAGAAAATCAAGGACATGGTGTCTCCGTGCTGCTGCTTTTCATCATGTGGTCTACGAAAATGGGTGAGTCCATAGTCTCAAGTATTTTAAACTTCATAGTTTGGTGACAAGCCTCTACACGATCATATCTCTATAGTCCTCCCATAGTTATTAGTTGGTTATCCTTCAACCATCTCTATTTAGTTGCTTTTGTTAAGGTAGACAAATTGTTACTGGTATTCTCAGCTAATATAGACATGGAAGACACAGTCAAGACATGGCCAAGTTGTGTTGGGTATGTGTCCAGGGAGTGTTGATGTCCAGCACGTGTTTTACATGGATACAGTTCATCTTTGGAAGTGTTCATACATCACATGCAGTAGTAGTTTATCTGAGAAACATCAAAACACTATGTTGCCTTCTAGATCTGAAGTGGCTCAAAATTTAGGACTAATTTAATGCTTCTAATGGTCCATAGAACATTCTTTAGACTGTTTTCCTCTTTGGCCTTATTTTTAGGCAAATCACAGAGATAAAATGGTAACCAGAGTGTCAATCATTTTAACCTTAAAACTGAAGCATGGATTTTGGAAGTACCAGAACAAAACATGTGACACGCATAATGATATGTGACTAGTTATTTGCAGGCCTGACTTGAATGGTTATCAAGGCTGAGAATACCCAGTAACATCTTATTTGGAAACTTCCTCCAACACTCAATTTGAACTATTTCCCACCATCTAAAGCAACAGTGTTATATCAGATAATCCAAAAAAAAAAACGTCGTTTTGATCTTTTGTTTGCAAGTACAATATGGCTCAATGACATAAGAAAAGGAATGATAAATTATGAGATGAAAGAGGATATGGCATAAGAGGATTCATAAGATCAACCCAAAGTAGTAGGGATGAGGGTTGTTGAAAATGAGTGGCTTCTACTTGCTCATCAAAATTTTCTAATGTTACTCCTTTTAGTTTGCATTGACCTAAAAAACCTCCTTTCCCAGACTTGAAGCCATGCTTTCTTCTTTTTCTCAAGTGTGTTTTAGATGGTAATAATTATATTAACTTGTGATGCAGGGACACTCATGGAATCTCAACGAAGAACGATAGACAAGTATCATGGGTGATGATACTTTTGGCTGTGTCGTCGAGTATTGTGGCCATCTCCAGTGATATTTACAGCAGTTTCAATAGTGACAAAGGAGTTGGAAGTTGACATACGGGGAAGACAACATTATTGTTATTCTCATACCTTTCCAAGAAAGCATACAGTGGGCACTTGGTAAGAGCAATGCTTCAATTCCTTTTGCAATATGTTGTGGGCACTCCTTATTTTATGTGACCAAATGCTGGCAACCACGTTTTTGGCACTTGGGCAATGTAAAAAGGATGGGTCCTTTGTTAAAAGCCTAAACCCTCGACCTATATGAAGATGATGATGATTCATTTGAAGATTTCAATAAAATCACTTGGGAGTCTTAGAGAGAGACTTCATGCATAAGCTAGTCTGCACTTTCATAAACATAATTCAATTGTAAATGCATTTACCAATATGTCAGCACAAATGAGCATTTTGTTGTCATAGAAATGGAAAAGATGCATTCATTTTTACCAAGACTCACTCACTATTCACCAACACAACCAATTTGGCAATTTCAATTTACACCCCCACAATCACATGATGAGAAATGATTAAAAATTTCAAGCAATCCTGTTTTTGAAAATAATTTGAATGTCTCATTACTAATGGAAGAAATCATCAAATTTTGGGTCTTAGATTTATTTTTAAGGTGACAAAAGGGCATACCAAAGAGAATATTTTGTTAAAAAGCTTTTCTTCCCTCTTTCATAAATTTGATGTTGATCAAATGATTGACATGTTTGATGAAGCTTATAAAATATAGCATAACGTATGCAAATTATTCAAATTACCATCAAGTAGGTTTTACCTTTGACTTCTTCACTGCCAATCAACCCTCTCTACAAATTTTTTTTTTTTTATTACAAAAGAAAAGAAATGAAAAAAAGGAGATTCAGTACAGGCAATATTGCTTGCTCATATAGGTGTTTTCTCTAGGCTTAGGCTTTGAAGTTTGAACTTTAAAGGAGATTCAAACTAGTAAATAGTAGCAATAAAGCCTTGCAGTAATCGGTTACCAGCTCTTATGTTGGACTTCGATGCTTGAAAACTGTAGTAGCGTCACAAAAAAGTCTTGTCTTTGTTTTATGAATTACGCTTTGCTCACTGACGGCACCAGAAAATCTGACTTCTAAAGTCTTGAGAATTTAGACTTTATACAGCATCCAATTGGCAGTTTGGCACCGAATTGTATTCATACAAATTGCTAGAAAATTTAGAGTGAGAAAATAAAAATACCTCCTTTCACTGAATTTCCTTCATAAATAGAGAGGGCATTCATTCACATCCTAATTTATATGATTAATTAATATAGACTATCACATCAATTCATTTTAAAAAGTACATAAATGAAAATAAATAGTTTCATTTTTTTTTTCTAATGTGCGTGAGAACAAATAAAATTTGTTGGGCATTTTACTTAAATATTGCTGAGGTTTCAATCAATTACGGAAATGAAGTTCACATTAAAATATTTACTGAAATATGTTTTTTTGACGAAAATGCCTTTAAGAACACATAACCACCATTTTGAAAAGGAATTCCCAAATTTGTTAATGATCACCGATCCCCAATTTTGTTCATAATCACCAATTTATGAATAGTCAAATCACATTTAATAAGTAATGATAAACAAATCAGAATTTTTTTTTTTTTTTTTTTTTAAAAAGCAACCAAATTGTTTGGTTAAATGGTGATTCAGTACAAATTTGTTGATCTAATGAAAAATGGTTATAACACATATTTTTTGGTGATTATATGTAATATTTGGAAATTAGCGATTATGTATTTTTTTGGGTATTATATATAATTTTGGTGATTGGTGATTGTATAACAATTTGCTAATTATATGTATTTTTGTTTATTATACATATCCTGCATGCATTTAATGTTTGATGGGATAATGAGAGACATGATTTAATGTAATTTTTTTTTGAAATTATCTGTACGGATGGAAATTGGTATTGGTGATTGTTAACAAAAAGGTGATTATTAAAAAATATGGTGATTGGTGATTGTTCATATTTTTTTATTATTATTTATAAAATTGGTGATTAGATGAAAATTTTCAAATGAAATTCAAGTTTTTTTGACTGTTAAAAGGGCAATGCTATTTGGGACAGGGTTAATAAAAAGGGTTGTTCACCTTTAAGACCTTAGTTACAAAGATTTATACTTAAAATTCAAGCAAAAAAAAAAAAAAAAAATTATAACAAAAAATTCTTTTTAAATATTGGTGAACAAAAATGCCATTAATAACAAAGAGACAGTCAATTTCTATTCAAAAATCCTTAACTTTAGGCAAGTATTATTTTCCTTTCTTTTGCCTAAAATCAAGGAAATTTGAATTAAATATAAAATCAAAATCAACAAAATAAAGAAAGGTGACTTCACTTAAATACAAAATCAAGAAAAAAATTCAACAAAATGAAAAAAAAAAAAAATACAATCTGAAAATTTGAATGTGATAATCTCATCAGTTTTTATTTCATCGTCAAAATGCGCGCACGCACACATAAAATCACTCCTTTTGAAGGAGTCTGGATCCTTTGCTTGGACTTATGTATGCTTGGGTGATGTGTCATGATTTGAATACTCTCACTTGAGTAATGTGCAAAGGATCCAGATCACAACACATCATCGAAGTACCAAAAAACTCAATCAGAGGATCCTTGTCCCATTTGAAGTGGTATCCTCGTAAGTTTTTTTTTTTCACCATATGTGTAACACACAAAAATAATGATGAGATTTGAAAACAAAAATAACTTCTTTAATTTTTTCAACCATCATTATACAAAAAACTGATGAGTTATAAAAATAAAGATAATATTATAAGTTTTTTAGAGAGCAATCTTTTTTTTAAAAACAACAAAGCAAAAACAAAAACAAAAAACAAAAGACAATAAAAAAAGTAATGATTTCTTATTTAAAAAAAAAAACAAACCTAAATCAAACAAAAATATTAATGAGTTCTTAAGAATATTGATGAGTTCATTAATATTTTAGAACTCATAAGTTCTATATTATATGAGCTAATATTTTGAACAAAAACATATACAAAAAAGAGATGAATTCATCAATTTTTTTATATATATGGAGATGTGTAAAACATACATAAAAAAACTTTCAAATAAGACATTGACTCGTATTTTTTTTTTTTTTGTCCATAATAAAAAAGCTTATAAAAGAGATATCGAGATTTACAGAACATGCATAAAAAAACTAAAAATATACATATATAAATTCATAAGTATTTTTGTTACGGATAAGAAAACAGATGAATTCATCAAATTTATTATATGGATATATATAGAATGTACATACAAAAAGAAAAAAATCAAAAAATATATAAACTTATAATTTTTTTTGTCTATAAATAAAAAACTTCTAAAGAGTGTTGAAAGCCATCCATGTGTAGACTTGTTTTTGCACACAACCCACAAAATGGAGGTTTGCTCGATACACCCCACATCTATCCCGCTAATGTAGTGTCCCTTTTCCTACTAATTGACTAACAATTAACACTACTGATGTATACTTGTGCCAAAAAAGAAAAAAAAAAAAAAAAATCCAAACAAAGTCAAAGTTTGCCTCCTCTGAACTAAATTTCTGGTTTCGGCCTTACAAGTAATCCAAAACTCATATGGAATATTTCCTTTATGAATGCATCCATGCGACGGATTTAGTCACCCTTCATAATTTGATTAATGAGAAATTGATACTAATTTAAAACATATACAAGTCAAAATTGCCATTTGTTATATAAACAGAGAACATGGTTTTAAAGAAACAGCATGTTTTTTTTTAATCAGTAAGAGTCTTCCTCAAAAATTTTAAAATATTAAAAACAAGGGGTTCACACCACGTACACCCATGTATATATATATATAGTTGACATCAAAGATTGAAAAAGGAGTAGCAAGGATAGATGATATTGAGGTGATCCAGAAGAGAGAGAGAGAGAGTAACAAGTAGCTCCATATCATTGTATAAATAATTAAAATACTATTAAGTCCTTAAATTCTTATGAACCGTCCACCTGTACAAAGCATTATGATTGTTGAAGGTTAATTATGGATTAGGACCAATTGCCTTTACTCACACCTAACCCATAATTTTGATTAGGAAAAACAGATCCATGGGGTATTGGGGTCCTACATGTCTTCAAACTTATTTTCATCTCTCTCTCTCTCTCTCTCTCTCTATATATATATATATATATATATAATTTTTAATTTTTAATTTTTAATTTTTTATAGAAGAGACTTCTATAATTCTCTATGTTTAATTGAAAATTGATATTATTCAAAAGCAATCATAGGGAAAGCTGTCATCCATGAATCTGTACATTATTCCAAGTCCATTCCACCAAGTCATACCACTTTGCCTGGACTGCCCTGTTATTTGACGCTTTCTATGTACTTTCCTAAATATTATTCAACTTTCTTTGAATCAACTATAATTTTAATGTGAGAGAAAAAACAAATGTCTAATTGTAATATAGTCACAGCAGGCTTTGATATATATATATATTATAAAAGAATATTTTTTGAGTCTCATCTTAAATAAATTTTACTTTTATTATTAGGCAATTAAAAAAAAAATTGTAAGTTAGTAGTAATAAATGAGAATTAGTTTGTTTTGTAGAAATTGTGTTTTATAAGTAATTTTGTTTAATTGTGAATCAAGTTCTACCCAGGTAATTTTAGCAAAAATAATTTTTTTGGGCTCTTAATGCATCTCTAAAGGTATGCCATTTGATTTACCATTGTTAAAATTAGGCTCTATCACCCAAATAAGTTGCTCTAATGAGCAGTCATTTGAGGTGTCAAATTTTGGCATTGGCAGCAAGAGTTGCCAAATTTGGCACATGTCACATCATAGTTTTAAAAAATATATGCCAAAATATGACAGTAATATATTAGAGTATATCAGTGTCAAAATTTGGCATTGGCACCTCAAATGGCATGAATGCATCAGAGATGTTGTTAATTGCTTTTATTATTATTTTTTTAAAAAAAATTTATCCAAGCACATTGTGAAATGAGCAAAAGCTATAAAATAGATTTTTGCTTACCCAACAGTAGCATATGGTTCAGGTGCGTGTCGGTGTGCATCACACGGCTGTCCGCAATTCACATGCGCAGGAATCCCCAACAGCAAATTCAAATAGGATATCTTAATTTCCCAATTGGGTTTTCCTTACTAAATTTCAAATTGTACTCAAAAGATTAAAAAGGTTAATATAGTAATATTATTAAATTAATTTTGATTGAAAGAGAAAGCTATCTATGTTCTCTAATCTTTTGAATTAATTTTGCATTTTAATGTTTAATAGCCATAACTTATTATACAAATTCTCAATACATCAATCCAAAAGTTGTTACTAACAAGGTTATAATAGGGAAAATGATCAATAGGACCCTATGTAGGATCTTATTTATCAAGTAGTCCAATGAATATGATTCTATACCAATTGTCCCCTACAGGTCAAATTTAAAGTCAACTTGTTGATGTTATTTATCTATTATACCCCCTTCCTTATATTTAGCAAGTTGTTTATTATACCATATTGATTGATGTTATTTATTTGAATTATATGCTGAATATTGTTTGGATATGGTAAGTTATTTTTGAATTTGAATTTTGGTTTAAGATTATTTTCTGTTTGCCTCATCATCAGCCGGAGTATACATGGTTCGAAATCTATGTATACATGAACCATGTATAAGTGGTTCGAAAGCCTTTCTATGCTTTGTTCGTTAATTTTTTTTTTATTATTTTTTTATAAAGTTAATACATGTATAAATGTATACATTATTGGTTCCATTTTGAGACGTTTACGATCAATGGTCATTATTAGTTTTTGGCATATACATGTATTCATTATTAGTGGAATTCTACCAAATACTGTTCATGGGAATAATTATTTTTGAATTTGAAATGAAAATCTAAGAAAGCAAACCATGCATACATGATATATTTGCTTTAACAAAAAAAAAAAAAAAAAAAAATTTAAGAAAGCCTAAAAAAAAATTGTTGTATACATGAGAACCAAAATTCATGTACTATCTTTACAAAATTATGTAAATCTTCAAAATTTATTTTTAAATTTTTTAATTTTAAAAGTTGAACAGGAATATCTTCTAATGTATACATGAATACGTCATCTCAAAAAAACCACACTTTACAACAACATTCATATATACATGAAACAATCAAATAGAGGAATAGAAAAATATCATCCAATGCACTGCACATTCAAGGGGTTCTGTTTTGTGTGGGTTCTAGAGTTGTGACGAACTCATTGATTGCTGTGAGCACAATCCCCTAATCACCATTCTAGGAGAGATTAGAACAGGATTTTTTTTTTGTAAGCACGTGACCTGCTTGGCTGCTTGGTTGCTGAAGCTTTCTCGAAAAAACTCACTGACCGCCGTGAGCATGATCCCTTGACCGCCGTTCGTCTCCCTGGGAAATAGAGGTGCATGCCCTGAAAAAAGAGGAGATCATGTCGTGACCCGCCGTTCATCTCGATCACGATCACGATCATTGACCAATCTTGCTTCCTCATGATCACACCGATCTCGATTCATTCTCTTGCCGCACCAGCTGTCAGCAGTCCGAGGAAACCATCGCCGTGGTAAAACCCTAGAAGCTTCAAACCCACTCCAAGCTTGCTCTGCCGAAAAATGGTTTCTGCTATCTAAAAACCCACGATAGTATACATATCCCAATATTTCCGGCTATATTAACGGAAATTGAAATCGTATTCAATGGGCGCCACATTTTAGTAACAGATATAGGGGCAATTTTGTCCGCTTTTTAAAAAACGAATGTATACATGTATCAGATAAAAAATGATGGACCTATTGGTAAAGGACTCTAATATCAAGGTCCTATTAGTATAAAACCCTAATTTATATGACGATATAATGAGTAATTAAATAATATTGTAGTACATTACAAAATTCATCTCAAATCATATGGCATCCTACGTTTGTTTATTTATTTATTTTAATTTTAAATCAAAATTACAACCAAATTATTATTAATTTCAAAAACACCATTGCTCCTATTGAATTTGGACACCCATAATTTTTTTTTTTGTGCTTTGGTTTTAAACTTCTAAATATAAATCCATACCTTTCATTTTGGCTGAATTTTCAATTTCAGCCCGTGTAGGCAACAAGTCATTTAATTTGATTGCCTTGAATCAAGAAGGTGTACTATTATTCAAACCATTTTTCCTCCATTGGAAGAAGAGTTTGTGACCTATTCCTAGCTAAATTCATTCCATGAGTTTGTGACCTATTCAAACCATGATTGAGTAGGCATTAATTTGACTAAACATCATTTATAATTTAGAGAGTTTTGAACTTCTTTTTATTGAAATAGACTATTTAAGGTCATGATCAGTTGTCAACCAGTTTATACGATCGCGTGATGTGCGCACACACAAACGGCTGTGATTGGTGCGAACTGGTCCGCAACTAATCATTTTCAAGACTATCTATTATGAGAGCACTTTCATTTCTCTTATAATGAATTTTTCAATTTTTTTCACTCATTTTTTAATACAATTCAGAATATGTATGCATTACTATATTTGTCACATTGAGTTTGTTTACTAGTATAAATTTAATAAAAGTTGTGTTTAAAGGGATTTATACTTGTCGATGACGTGTTGGTCTAGTGGCATGTATTTCCAAATTCATGTAAGAGATTTTAGATTCGAGCACATTGAATTGCATGATACTCATTTGTTAATATTAAGGGAAGATTTCTATCAAATAACACCAAAAAAAAAAGGGGGGGGGGTTATACTTTTTTCAAATATAATGAAAATTTCTAGTTATATGCACTTATCATTAGTGTGAAGGAACATTAAACTTTGATTAATAGGCATAATTAAATTAAAAAAAATTAAAATTATTTTCTGTAATTTATTCAAATAAAAAGAGATGGCCCATGCAACCCATAAAATAGGCCCTCTCCATAGTCGTGAGTAGCATTTCAGCTGCCAAAAGTCTCTTATACGTCACATAAACAAGGTAGATGAAGCAAATTGTTATGGACGGATGCAGGAGATTGACTGCGAATTGAAGCGACAAGTGAACGGTGATGAAGTGGCAGGGGAGCGGAGATTGCGCGCAATAATAATGCTACGAGCCACGACAGGCGCTGCTGCTGCCGGCTGTATTGGCCAGCCTGTTTTTGTGTCCACTTTTCTAACTACCCTCCTTGCCACGTGTCTCATTCTCGCTTCCAGATTAGACCAATATACCTGGTTGTCACGTGCGGCTACACAACTCCGTCACCTAGGATTCCTAAATCCAAATCCCCTCTTAAATTACCAAAATGGCGTTTCAAGATTTATTTGATCTGAAATGTCCATTCTGCCCCCTTATCCTGTGCCCCTTTTGATCCAGTCACTTTGCAGACTTTGAAAAAAAACAAAAAAATTTGAATTTTGAAACGGCTAGGAGATGTGTTATGGTACAGATGATGAGTATAGAGATTCGTGGTCTCTAATGTCAGAACAAATATGATGGTAGCAACAGACGAAGGTAGAGGTTGTACATTTGGTGGGTCCCACCTGAAGAGAGGTTGTTGTGTTGCCTTATACTCTGGTGCTGAAGACTCTGGTGCTGAGGACTGAGGATTATCACTCCTTGCATATCTTGGATCGGTGCTGATTTTCCGAAAGTACCCTCCATTTGATAGTTTTGACTTTTGACTGTATTTGAGACAGAAATTGTCGGTGGCATTGGTAAGAGCTAAGGCTAATTTGGACCATTTATTTTGCGGTACAATTTGGACCATTTCTATCTTATGATTCTTATCCAATTATTCAGAGCAGTAATTAATGAGATCTGGAAATGAACCACCTCCTTTCAGGCGCGTGCACTTTTTATTTATTTATTTTTATTTTACTTTGTTATCTTATCCTAAACCAAACCTATCATTATTAAATGAAAATTAATGTATTTTTATACACTTTATTTTAAAATTACTTTTCTAAAAATTAAGATATATATAAAATTTTAATTTATTTCATTTTCTTCTTTTTATTTATAAAAGTGAGTCTCTCATTTTTCTTAAATCATCTCTATCTTAATGAAGATAAGTATTCAAATTCAAATTTCTGGTATAACCATCGAGACATTTTACCAGCAAATTAGTTAGCATCTTCATTTGAATTCATTTCACACTTTAAATTATCATTAAACCAAGATAATCGTGATTTTTTTAATCAATGTTGGCCATGCGATTTTGGTTCTATTGGTAAAAGAAAGATAGAGAAAATCAAAATCTTTTAAAAGAATTAAGCCTTTAGCAAGAGACCAATAATTGGAATGTCTCAATTGATTATATTTTGTTTGTGTATTAACTATAAGAATAGAACTTTTAGACCCTATTGCATTCATGTCATGTTTACACCTTGAGGGTACAATAATATTGACAGTCTTGTCCAAGTCTTGCACCCTTAATCATGCCTCTTGCCATTGCTTTCTAAAATTTATTGGAATAATGCAATAGAATGATGAAAACGATTTGGACTTTGTCCCATGACCAATCCCATTCACAAACACTAAATTCTTCATATGACTTTTGCTATTCAATTTACCTATAAAACTTATGATCAAACACGTGTAATTGGAAATACCATCTAATCTTTACTTAATAATGGAGAAAAAAAAATAAAAGAAAAGAAATTTCTTGTTCTTGGATTCAAAAAATGGTCCACCTCAGTATGTGTCATTTGTGACGCATAGTCCACCAATTAGTAGAACCCATTCATGCATTAAGCCTGTTCGATTTATGGTCAAATCATAATCATTCATTTGGTTGTTCAAATAGATTAATAATAATTTAAAAAATACTATAGCACAAAACACTTTAATCCGAAATTAAAAACCACGTTCTGTTTTGAGTGATGAGATCTCTCCTCTTAAGCTGCTTCCCTATTTTTCACACAGCACTCAAATCATGACATGTCAATGTGGTTTTTAATTTCGGGTTAAAATTTCGGGTGATATAGAATTATTATAATAATTTATATGGTGTGGTATATAATTTTATAAATAAATTGTTGTTCATAATATAATGTTGTTTAAAGAGAATGAAATCATCTTCACAAATGAGATTAAATATTAAAAATGGAGGGAGTTTATTAATTTTTAAAAACTAATTCTATAACACTAGTTATAATAGTGATTCTAACTTTTTGAATGAATTGTCTAAGTGGGATGAAAACTAAAACCACACTCATTTTCAATTCATCGGGTTCTTATATTTTCTAAATAGTTCCGAAAAATTGATAATTATATATATATATTTTTTCTGGGACTATTTAAAAAAACTAAAACTTCAATCGACTGTTAGAAGATGAATATGACTAATTTTTATTTTAACACCATTTGGTATTCTTCTATTTTTTGGTAAATATATTCAATCTTGTATTGAAAATAAGATTATATATATATATATTTCTTATCGAGGTCCACTCAAGTTTATTCAAAAACTTTAAAATAATTTTTTTTTTCCAAATCATACATATTTTATGCGTACTCTTACAAAAGTTTGCGTCCAAATTAATGCTATCATGCGCTGGTAGATTTTACTATTTGACAGTAAAAATTAATTTCTGGAACGGTGTTAACCTCGCTCTTCGGTGAAGCGTGAACAGTGCATTCAGATTCATAACAAACATGTAAAGCTGATTTGGAGCCTCTAAAAATCAAATTAACGGCACAACCTTTTACTAAGGCAGACTCGGTCCTCTCTTACTAAGGCAGACTCGGTCCTCTCTCTGTCTCTCTCTCTCTCGTTTAGCCCCACTGGGAATGGGACGGCCAGGGATGCCTCCTCAGGCTCTTTCCCCATTCCTATTCCAAAGTTCAAACCAACAAATTTTTCAAAAAACAAAAACAAAAACCAAGAAAAACACTTTTTAGCTTTTCCACGAACCGATACGCGTTTGTGGTTGTTAGATCGTCACAACACATTCCCTCCAGCAAGCACTTTCTCAACCTGCGCTTTCGCGTGTGAAAATACACGAATGTAATTATTGTCGTGTAAAGTATAATTTAAAATAAAAAAAAAATCGTTTTCATTCATTCATTGTTTAATTTCACACGCGGAAAAATTCCTACCACCTCCAAAAGGGATTCGCTGCGACCCAGCTTTCATTTTCTCTTTCTGACTCTGTAAATTTTCTTTATAAGGTTCTTTGTGTATGTATAGATTTAGATTTAGGTGTATATGTGTATACAAATACTCGTGTGAAAAGAAGGGAATGTGTTAGGGCTTCCGTTTGGGTGTTGTGAATATATTAAAGGGAGTAGTTGGAAAAGCGAAAAAAAAAAAGGAAAAAGAAAGAGAAAACTGTCTTTGTCGGAATTCTCTGGCTTTGCTTGTGATTATAGTTTTATTTTTTTAAAAATTTCTGTATAGTTTGTTCTTTTGATTATTGTCTTTTCTTTATTGTAAATGTCTAAGAATTATATTGCAGAGATTATGGTAATAATTTGCTCTGTTTTGTTAAGTTAAAAAGGATTGATTTTAGAAGGGTGGTGCTATTGACAAGGAACGTGGCTGTGTCTAATTATGTTTTATTATTATTATTTTCTTTATTTTGGAATCGAAAATCAAAGACGTGTTGAGCTGTTACCATCTCTTTCATTACATCTTCCTCTGTAAACCATTTTCTCTCTCTCTCTCATAAACACTCTTCTCTATATTTCATACACATTCGAAGCCTTTGCAAGCTGGAATTGAATGGGAGTTGTTTTGGACTTTTCCTCCAAGTCCTTGCTCTCCTCTATCTCTCTCTAGCCTTCTCTCTCTCTCCAAAAAAAAAAAAAAAAAAAAAGTTCCCTTATAACTCATGTCTCCCAATGTCGCCATGAACTAGAGACGCCTTGCTTTCATCTTCTCACACGCGTCACCGTTTCTCTTCTTCTCCCTTTTTCCTCTTTTTCTCTGTCTTCCACCTCTCTCAAAATGAGATAAAGGAGCAAAAAATAAAAAAAAACACCTAGAACTTTCAGCTCTTTCCCTTTGTGGGTTTTGATATTCAACCCAGTTTAACAAAAGGGTGTGGCCTAAAAATCGATTTTGTGAGGTGGGGTTTTCAACATTCAACCCATTTTGTGCATTTGTGAAGTGGGTTTTTGAGATCAGAAGTTAAAAAAAAAAAAAAAATGGCACCATCGTTCGATTGGTGGGCGAAGGAGAAGAGCCACCGGGGAACGCCGGTGGTTATCAAGATGGAAAACCCTAATTGGTCAATGGTTGAGCTTGAAGGTCCATCAGAGGACGATTTTCTTCTTAGCGCTTCACCAAACAGAGCCAGAGAAAAAGGAAGAGGCAAAAACGCCAAACAGCTCACTTGGGTTCTTCTCCTTAAAGCCCACAAAGCCGCTGGCTGTTTAACATCCATTGCCTCAGCAATGTTCGGCCTCGCCGCTGCTGTACGGCGTCGTGTTGCTTCTGGACGAACAGATGCTGAAACCGACACTGATTTAAGCACAGGAGGCGACAGAGATAACGAGAACCAGACCGTGAAGAGTAGGCTTTATTCGTGTATTAAGGTGTTTCTTTGGTTATCTGTATTGTTGCTAGGGTTTGAGGTAGCAGCATATTTTAAAGGCTGGCATTTTGGTGCACCTCATCTTCAATTGCAGTATTTATTGGCTACCACATTAGGGGTCAGGGGTATTTTTGATTCGTTGTATTCTAAGTGGGTTTTGATTCGGATTGAGTATCTCGCTCCTCTTCTGCAATTTCTTGCCAATGCCTGTATTGTGCTGTTCCTTATTCAGAGTTTGGATAGGTTAATTCTCTGTTTGGGATGTTTCTGGATCCGATTTAAGAAGATCAAACCAGTTCCAAAACAAGGGGTGGTCGCGGATCTTGAATCCGGTGACGGCAATGCAAATGGGTTCTTTCCTATGGTTCTTGTTCAGATCCCTATGTGCAATGAAAAGGAGGTAAATTTTGAGTTATCTTATTTGATTTTCTGTTTGGTTCTTGAGATTTTGTTGTTTGTTGTTTGTTTGTTGTTGTTGTTTTTTTTTTTTGGGTCTGATTTGTGGTGCCTGTTATCAGGTTTATCAACAATCCATTGCTGCTGTTTGCAATTTAGACTGGCCGAAATCGAACTTGCTGATACAAGTCCTGGATGATTCGGATGATCCCACGACACAATTGCTGATCAAAGAGGAGGTTCATAAATGGCAGCAGGAAGGTGCCCACATTGTGTATCGGCACCGGGTTATTAGAGATGGATATAAAGCTGGCAATCTCAAATCTGCCATGAATTGCAGCTACGTCAAAGACTACGAATTCGTCGCCATTTTCGATGCCGATTTCCAGCCCGCCCCTGATTTCCTTAAAAGAACAGTTCCCCATTTCAAGGTATTGAAATCCCCCTGTTTTTCCAGTTACAAATTTTATAACTCAAAACAACATTACCATGAACTAGCTCAATTAGGCTCCCAAATATCACAATTTGCACCTCTAATAACTTCAAGCACTTTAGTTTTATGACAACAAATATAACGAAGCAAAAACTGCACCTAATTGTCATCCATCCTTGTTTTTCAGTTGAGATTGAAGTCAATATCTGTAATCTTGTTGTAATTATATCAATTAGACCAACACCCACTTTGTTTACAATGCAGGATAATGAGGAACTGGGGCTGGTTCAGGCAAGGTGGTCCTTTGTGAACAAGGATGAGAATTTGCTAACAAGATTGCAGAATGTTAATTTGTCTTTCCATTTCGAGGTGGAGCAGCAAGTCAATGGAACTTTCATCAATTTCTTTGGCTTCAATGGAACTGCCGGTGTGTGGAGGATTAAGGCTTTAGAGGATGCCGGTGGGTGGTTGGAGAGGACCACAGTTGAGGACATGGACATTGCTGTCCGTGCTCATCTTCATGGCTGGAAATTCATATTCCTCAATGATGTTGAGGTATCTACTGAAATAATATCTCAATGCAATTATCATCATCATCATCATCATTTTTTTTTGGGTTCTCTCTGAGTAATTTCTATTGACATTAACTGTTGTGTATGCTCTTCCCATGTTCAGTGCCAATGTGAATTGCCGGAATCTTATGAAGCTTACAGGAAGCAACAACACAGATGGCATTCTGGGCCCATGCAGTTGTTTCGCCTCTGTTTGCCTGATATTATTCGGTCCAAGGTATTTTACTTTTATCAAACATTTGTTGCATTTAAGTGCAATCTTTCAAATTCTATATATTTTTGGATAATTCTTAATGCTAACATTATTCTGCTGTGGATAATTCTTAATGCTAACATTATTCTGTAACATTTTTGTATTGATGCAGATTGGCATTTGGAAGAAATTCAATTTGATCTTCCTCTTCTTTCTCCTCAGAAAACTGATCCTGCCCTTCTATTCTTTTACCCTCTTTTGCATAATTCTCCCAATGACAATGTTCGTCCCCGAGGCTGAGCTCCCGGCATGGGTAGTATGTTACATCCCAGCCACCATGTCATTTCTAAACATCCTCCCATCCCCAAAATCCTTCCCCTTCATCGTGCCGTACCTTCTCTTTGAGAACACAATGTCAGTGACCAAATTCAATGCCATGATCTCTGGCCTATTCCAGCTTGGGAGTGCATATGAGTGGGTTGTCACCAAGAAATCCGGCCGCTCATCTGAGGGCGATCTTCTCACACTTGTTGAGAAAGAATCAAAACATCATAGGGGATCATCGGAGCCGAATCTTGTGGAAATGGAAGAAACTAGACAGCAGGCTCAAAAGGCTGTTGCTGCTGCTCATAAGAAGAAGAAGCACAATAGGATATATACAAAAGAGCTGGCACTGGCTTTCCTTCTTCTAACAGCCTCAGCAAGAAGTCTGCTTTCTGCACAGGGCATCCATTTCTACTTCTTGTTGTTTCAAGGGATATCATTCCTCCTGGTTGGTCTCGATCTGATCGGCGAGCAGGTTGGGTAAGCTAAAACACAATACCCAGATAAGCTTTTTAGGCAATATCCCGAGTACATAAACACGGGCAACACGAACCATTACAGGAAATTGAGCTCTTCACTTAAAATGATCAGCAGTTTGAGGGAGATTGTAGATGAATGTGAATGCTTTTCCTCCACTCTCCAACTCCCAATCTGGTACCAACCCTGCGCGGATACAAGAAGAAATTGTGTTAGGAGGATAGAAGAATGACTGCTGCATTCAGGAAACAAGAGTAGAAAGTGGTGGTGTAAGTAGATAATATGTAAGGTTTTTACGTTTTGTTTTGATTCTTTTGTTTTTGGGTCTATTCTTTTGTAAGAAAATTTGTGGTCTAAACATCAAACAGGGATTTTAGTTTTAACAGTTGGAAGAATCAGGAGAGCGAGTTTCAAGTCGCTCATCCTCCTCTATTCTTTTCCAAATTTTTACTGAATGTGAGAATGTTAAATTTGTTGTTTGTCAGCAGCCACCAGAATGGCAGAAAAAGGGGGGAATTGATTCTGCTGCCAATTACTTGGGTTTTACTAGATTCCAAAGATGAAATCCTTGCCTTGTATAGTTGTATTAGTGACCAAGCTATATGTTAATATCCTTGCCCTGGGTTTAAAAATTGAAAAAAACAATAATTTTTTTATCAGCTTCAGGAGGTGCCTTGTGGGATTCCAAGTAACTAAACACTCCTACCACTCTTCCAAACAAGTGACAAGGCACCAGCAACCAAATAAATAAATATATATATATGTATATAGAAATGATTCAGTCAGCATATGCTCATACAAGCTTACATAAGCATGAAATCCATAGATAATTGTAGAATATATATTATGAAAAGCTGACCGTTGGATTAGATACTATACTTATGCATGTCTTGTTTACCAAAAATCATAATGATCCAATGATTGGTTTCTCAGAAATGACATTGA
>JAESVK010000050.1:3646499-3659403 GCA_017140935.1 Hamamelis virginiana | reverse complement strand
TAGTGGCACAAGGTGGATTTGTATTATTGTATATCTATATTTTATATATAAAAGTGTAAATGTGGAAAAATCTTTTGAATGACCAAAATATTCTTATATTATTGTAAAAGTACATAAATATATAGTCAGCGTTTCTTAAAATTCCACCCATTGCAATAAATAAATTTTCTAATTGAATTAAAATTATGAATATTAATTTATTTTTAAGTCAAACTCAAAATTTCAAACTGACTCGCTAAATTTCATCAATAAAATTATGTAAATATAAAACTCTACTAATTATAGTAAAAATATTTCTAATTAAATTAAATTTCTTTCAAATGCAAATTCATTTCTAGATAAAATATAATTTTTCAAATAATTAATTATTATAAAATACCAAATAAATTACTTTCTATTTCTTATTTTTTTATTTTAGAAAAAAGAAAAGAGGCAAATAGGCATCACAAAATGGAAGGCATCCCTACCAAGTTGGCACCCCTACCATTCACAATCATTTGCCATTAGCCCCAATTTTTATTACGAAAGAAATAAAAATGAATAATTACAAACCAAAAGAGAAAAAACTAGGACTTACTCCTAAAAAACTGGTCTTAAAGGCTTATAAATGCCCCAAGTCATTTGACATCCGAATAATATCTAAGGAATGAATCTATAATTAGGAAGTCCTAAAAGATCTCTATCTAAATTAGATTTAAGTAAACTTGGATATGAATTCCACTAAGTAAGAGAAGTTAAGTTAATAACCTTATTAGCAACTTTTTCAGCAACTATGTTTCTCTCTCTAAATATATGAGAAACAACTACTCTCATTTGGGATAAAAGGAGAAGATAGTTTTGCCATTTATCAACAAGAAGCCAAGGGGGTTGAAGATTTCTTTTGAGGATACCAGAAACTACCACTAAAGAATCATTTTCAATCCAAATATTGTGCCAGCCTTTATCCCATGCATAGTTAACAGTAATGATGATACTCATAATTTCAGTATACAAGGCATTATGAATCCCAAGATTGCACCCAAAAATACCTTTGACAAAGCCCTTGTGATTACAACACATCTCCACTAGCAGAGGGGCTTGGGCAACCTTTCGAAACAAAAACAAATATATTTTTTGTTTTGCTAATACTTTTAGTACCCTTTTTTTTTATAATATGAAAATTTTAGAGTTTGTTAAGTTCGTATGTATTGATTTAATTAATATCGTTTTTATACAATTTAGATAGCTTAAACTTTTTTAATGAAAAAATTTTAATAACCTTAAATATTTCTTCTTAATTACAATTTTCACATTATATTTGATTTAAAAAAAAAGGTTAAATAACCTTAAATATTTTTTCTTAATTCCAAACTTTTAAAAATTGCCCCCACTATATTACTTGTTAGAAAACTTTGAAATTACTCTAAAATTTTAAAAAGTTTTAATATAATGTTAAAAAGTAGAAAATTTTAAATGGATAGGTGTTTTGATCTCTATGGGATAGGGTCTTTGAGTCTCTTCTTTAATAATTTCTTTACTGTAAATAATATGGTAAGATATATGTAATTTATAGATTTTATAAGATTAAATTTGATTTTATTGATGAGTTCTTAAGTGACCCTACATAGCAAATGACTTGTGAGTCTAATGATATGTATTTTCACTTTATACTTCATATTCCACCATGTAAAAAATGCATCGATATTCATTTGTTAATATTAGAGGATATTTAAAGTATAAGAGATTAGTTTGTATCGTTTGGCCAACCAAAAATAAAAAATAAAAAATTGCCCCCACATAAACAAAATCCTAGCTCCGCCCCTGATTGTCAGCGTTGTTGGTCTTGGTTTGATTGACGGTTCGGCATTGAAAAGATCTCTTTGGTCGTGTTTATGACCATAGGCAGATAATTCTCTCATAAAAAGGCAATGGAATAAGTTGATCGGTCCCTTGCACAAAGAAAATGCAGACAATTTTACTATGCCGTATCCATGTCAACTTTATATTTTCAAAACTGCTTTTCAAAGAAAAAAACCACTCATTCTTGACTCTGCCCAATCATTCCTAATGCATCTTTATGATTTTTAAACCCCACTTGCAAAAGGTTGGCGCATTAGAATTTAGAAATATGTTTTGGCCACGAATCTCAGCGTCATTCTGAGCCCCACTTGCGAAATGTAGTACATTATATCGCATTTGGGTTAGATTCGGATGACATATGATTTTTATCTATTATTTGATATGTGATTTGCAAAATTTAACTTGGACAAGATATTATGAAAAATTGACCATTGGATTAGATATTTTGTTTATATACATCATGTATACCAAAAATCACATTGATCCCATGGCTATTTTTTCAAATTTATCATAGTTTTGAAATAAACTGTAAAAAGCTATGGAAAACTCTTACAATTTTTCACAGTTGATTTTCTGAAAAATCAGTCGTTGGATCAATATGATTTGTGGCATACTAAATGTATATAAGTGAAAGATCTAATCCAATGGTCGGTTTCTCAAAATAACTGTTCTATATTAGATTTTACAAACTCTGTGTCAAACCATAAATAAAAACCATATGTTGCGGGAAGTGACCCATTACATTTTGACACTTAATAGAGCAATGCCTCATAAATATAGAAAGAGCAGTGCTAATTATATTCAGGGGGGTCCGACTCTCTTATGGTGGGATCCATCTCATGTCAATTTCTATTATTTTCCATATTGAAAATTCATATTGATTTATTAGTATAAAAATTCTATTATAAATTATCATCAAATACAAAATTTGTAAAACATTTAAGCTCATTTTAAAAAAATACATATACACACAATCCATTGGCTAAAATTAAATAAGTTTAAAGGGTGAATAGTAAATTAATCCAGACATTTTGGATTCGAAATCTGATAAATTTTTTTGGCCAATAACCCCTCAAGACTAGTAGTTCAGGCGTTGTACGATTCCATGGACTTGGATCCACGGCATGGATCATCACATATTGATAATCCGTTAAGATATTGCCACATAATGGTTTGAAGAGATCCAAAGATACTCATTTGTTTGTCTTTACTTGAGCACTAAAAAACAAAGCTTTTTGAGCAATAATCCTATATTTCTCGCTCACTTTTCGAGCAATAATCATGGTAATCCAACGTCAGTTTTTTTTAAAATATCACTGTGAAAATTTGTGACTATTTTGTTTTTCAAAATATCACCATTTTTTCACGGTCAGTTTTCAGAAACTAATTATTGGATTACTGTGATTTTTTGCAGGCCTAACATACATAAGAGGGGTCTACTAGCCTTATGGAGGTCTACTAGTATTTCTGTATTTTTGTTATTTCTAAAATTGTCTCAAATCTTTATTGGTTGTTGCTTCTTAGTATAGTCTTAGTGTAGGCTGTATTGGTGACCCCACCTAGAGAGTAGGAATTAGTCGAGGTTAGACAATTCAGACATCCTATTGCATTGAAAAAAAAATATGTTAAAACGTGAATAAAAATTATTTTTCAAATCCATCCCAATCCCAACTTAAAAGGTGACGGGGCGGGGCAAGAATTATGCGGGGCGGCAAGGGGGGCGGGGCGGGTTTTTCTATCGGGTTTGAGAAAACAATTAAAGTACTTTTAAACTTCAATTTTATTTTGTTTTGGAATGAATCCTAATCATAATCTCAACAAATCTTGATTTGTATCTTGGATTATAAGTATTTGTAGTTAAAATATATATTTATACACACTAACTTGGTGAAAAGATTAGAAAAAAATAAAAAAAATGAAAATCATAAAACACTAAATAGTGTAAATAAATGGAAAAGATTTTAGTATAATTATATATACATAGATATTCGGGGCGGGGCAAGTTGGAGAAGCCATATCCCATTCCCGTCACAAACCTTATAGGGTTTTTAATTTTTTTCCCAAACCCTTTAGGGTTTTCAAATCTATTTCCCAAACCCTTCCCAATAGGGGCGGGACGGGTTACCCTTTTAACCCATCCCATTGACATCCCTACTCCCACCCTTATTGACTTATTGCAATTATATATATATATATAGGTCAAGTTCCCCTTACACCCTATTTTGACACCTATGTTTACACCTCATTTTCAAAACACTATCTATGATCGATATTTTGACGAACTGACTGTTGGATTCAATACATTTCTTATGCATATCATGTATACCAAAAATCATAGTGATCCAATGGTTAGATTTTAAGAAATGTCACTATAAAAAATTGTTATGTTTTTAATTAATAAAAAAAATAGGGGAAAATACACTTTGCACCCCTGTACTAAAGGCCAAAAACACTTTGCACCCCTGCACTTTAAAAGTGAACAATCAACCCCCTGCACTTTCGAACTTTGACAGTTTGCTCCCTTCTGTTAGTTGACCGTCCATATATTTGACTGAACAATTGTCAGCTGACTTTTTTTTGCATGTTAGATGACTTAAATGCCCTTATTTTAATTTAATACAATAAATGACCAAGTGGATGAAGCCCTTCAATGGTTTGACCCGACCCAAAAATTTCCACCATTCTTCTTCCCCAACACCAGCTAATGCGTGAGCTCCCCAACTCCGGCGACTGTGTTAACACCCTCTACTCCGGTGACTGTGTAAGGATCTAATCGACATTCTTTCAGTAGTTGCCTCAGTAGCGACTGAGGTAAGGGAAGACCCCGAAATGGCGGTTCGGGGTAATGTTGAAGGATTAATTGAACTGACAGCTCACCATAACTCAGGGGAAGATAGTGAGGAAGTAAGTGCATCAGGGGATGGGAGTGAGAGCGACGTCCATCATGAGGAGTTCTCGAAAAGAAGGCAAGATGTAAGAATTGAATCGGATGATTCAAGTACTGAGAGTGGAAGTGGGAGTGAGGAGGATAGTGAGTCTAAGGGAGAAGGAGAGGAGAGTGAGAGTGATGGAGAGGGGGAGGAGGAGAGTGAGAGTGAGAGGGAGAGGGAGGAGGGGGAAATTGTTGCTCCCTGGAGTACGAAGAGGAAGGCAAAAGTTGTGGCGAAGGGGAAGAGGAAGGTAAAGTCGAAGGGTATATCACAGGCTTCCGGTTCTGTGACTACCAAATTCCCCGGAGGCCCCAAGAATATAGAAATTTTGAAGGGTTTTGAAACACATGTAGCGAGATACATTTGGGACGGACAGGTACATTGTCTTTTTTCATTAATTCATAAATAAAATAGTCAGCTTTATTATCATTTATCGATTTCCTAACATTTTTTGTTCATTGTGTAGGATCGAGAACTTCTGAAATGTATACAACATGTCCCTAAAATTTTGAATCGCACTGGAAGGCTGAGTGCAAAAAGTTCAAGACAATGGTGAATAATACCTTTTTGTGCCAACTGATGCAGGTGTCCTACACTCACATAAACCGTGTTTTGATTTCGGCATTCGTCAAGCGTTGGCATGCCGAGACTAATAATTTCCACCTACCATTCGGGGAGATGACCATTACGCTCGACGATGTCAAACAGATCACTGGTTTGCCTGTTTTTGGAAAGGCTGTGAGGGCTCCTAATATTGGAAAAGAGGATGCCATTCGCTTGCTGCAGAAATATTTGGGAGTTTCACGAGAAGCAGCATTGGATGAAGTGATGATAAATAGATGCAATTATGTGAGGATGAAGCGGTTGAGGAAAACTTTTGAGTGCCGGGCGAAGGATAGAGATTCGGATGTAGACATTGTTCACTCTTCTCCGACAAGACGGGAACGAAGGTGCCAGTGGCATACTTGAACCTCTTGTCGGATGTTGGAGATGTACCCAACTATGCCTGGGGCACAACTGTGTTAGCCTATTTGTATAGGTAGTTGGGGGTTGCTACACGGGCAGAAGTTAAGCAGATTGCTGGCTATCTCACTCTAATGGAGGTATATTCATGATTGAAAAACTCATTATCTTTTTATGTTTGGATAAGTGATTATTATATGCTAACATCATATATGTTTTTTTTTTTTTATACAGGCCTAGATATACGAGCACTTTACTGTGGAGAGGCCTACACCTGACCTAGAATACGTCAATGGCAAGCCTCGAGCAATGAAGTGGAAGCCTCGATCCTCAGTTAGCGCTGCAGATGCCCCCAATAGACTAAAATTCCTGAGGCAGCAAATAGATAATATCATAAAGGAAAATGCAAGTCTAAATATAAAATTTTTGTATGTTTGAATATATTTGCTATTGTTCACTTAATTTACTTATTAAAGTTTCTGTATACATATATACATAGGTCATTTGGGATCCCTATCGTGGCTCGAGAGATGATCATCCATTCGAGTCCGCATGGTACTGTGGATGTATTACTTTCTACGAACAGGTTGAGCTGTACTATCCTGCTCGCGTTCTGAGGCAGTTTGGGTACGTGCAAATCACTCCATGGAATCACGCGTCCATCCCTCCAATGAAAGTAAAGAGAGGAGCAAAAGAAAATCTGTATTCTATCGAGCATATATTTGTGGAGTACATTTGGACGACCTGGAGCCACCACTGTTTTTCCATGAGTAGCCATGGAGAGCCATGCGATGCAGATAGCCCATGGATGTGTGAGGACGGCTACGAGGAGTGGTATTCAGAGAGAAGTCATGTGAGGATCCATCCCACCGACTTCTCTACCCATCTACCTATTCAGCGATCGATTGGGGATGCGTACATTGATTTGGTGAGTACTAAGCCATATTTATTTTTTTGTACTTAATTTTAAGTCAGTTTTGAAATCATATCTCACTAACTATTTTTTTACAGAATAACCGAATAAAGAAAGCCCTGACTCTTTTACAAGAGTCTTTACAACTGGGCGAAAGACAAAAAATGGATACACTTCTAAATCGGGTGAAGCTGGCAGTAACCATCCTCAGCGATGACACGATCGTGGACACTGCACAGGCATCTGGGCAAACGTCCAGGAAGAGGCAACAAAAACATGTTTGCTAGGACTAGGGACAAGTAGGAGGGTGAGAGGACGAGTATCGACATCTACTGAGGGGTGAGGACGAGCATCGATGGCTACTGAGGGGCGAGGGATACTTCGAATGCAACGTGCCGGGCGAGGGTGAGAGACACCTTGGAGCACTTAAGATGTATATTTGAACTTTTTTTGGATGATAGTAGACAATTTGACAATATGGATGTAATGGATGATGTAAATTGATCCTTTTTTTACTTTGAAATTATTCGACTTTCAGCACTTAAGATGTAAATTTGAACATTAGAAGTAAATATGAAGTTTTAGATGTAACGTTCAACTGTTTGATATGTGTGTTGAATTGAAGATGAATGTAAAAATGAGGGTGTAATGCTTGTGTGTTCAAATCTATATTGAACTGTGTATATTAGGGAATGAGGGTGAAAATGAAAACCACATTATCAATTTGATAGTTTATATTCGGTATGCTATCACCGATATGAAGTTACTCATTCGGTATTCATATGCTGAAGGTATACCTTAGATATTCGGTAACCAAGGTTCGAATGAAGCCCCGGCCACATATTCGACATATACAGACCGAATATAATAGTTTATATTCGGCAATAGCAAGCCGAATATAAATAGTGGTAATCTTATATTCGACTCATTTAAGTCGAATGTTCATAACTACATTCGGCTGATAAGTGTCAAATGTGGTCCGGGCCACGTATTCGGCTATAACATACCGAATGTAAGAACTTCTATTCGGTCATTCAATTCCGAATATAAGATCTTGTAAAATTAACTTGTGTATATTCGACTACTCATTTTCGAATGTTCTTAATTATATTCGACTGTGGGTCACCGAATGTAATAGCAAATATTCGGTATTAAGTTGCCAAATATATCAAATTTCTATTTTAAATTTGAAAAAATGCCTAATAATGTGAGGTGCATACATTATGCATATATATGTAACATACAGTATAAATGTACACAAAATTTTAAAAATGTCCACATGTATTCATTTGACAACCAAAATATGTAACTTACATATTTCAAAATGACAAAAAGTATGGAGTACATTGTATGTATAATCAACACTTAAATCAATAAACTCCTCCATTACAGCTAAGTTATGCAGTAGGTCAAGCTCAAGAAACCGCATAATTTGTGATGTATGACTATCGGCCCATCATTTTGCATTGTCGAGTGCACATCTCTTCCAACCAATTGAAATAGGGGGAATTGGTGCATTCGGATTCAATACTACCTGTATAAAGTGGTTTCCATTAATCAAAGCCAATGCAACATATTTTCTATTTGTAACCGGTATCGGGTTCGATCTCAAAGGAAAAAATGTTAAACATTGTTCGTTCGAAATAAGGATACAGATCACATTGTAACTAGAAGCTATGAGGTGTCCCATGTCAGGAAAGCTCATCCATTTATCTCTCTAAGCATTACCCGCACTGTTCCATATCAAACGATTTCTCACCTCATCAAAATCTTCTACACTTCTAGAAAAAATCTCCTTGTAAAGAGTCTGGTTACTTTTTAGCTCGTGTAGCAAATCTTTCCGTACAATGGCCCAATTATCTTCAAACATACCCATTTGTCCCGCAACGGATCGAAATCCACAGTTTCCATTGGCCTTGACCCCTACCATGAAAACACCATGAGCAAAAATTGCTTTAGGAATAAGTTTTCCATATTTCTTAGTATCATCACTCTGTCGACAAATTGAGGACATTGGCTTCTTCACAATTGGTAGTTTAATCATCTTTTTTGAGAATGCGACATCCATAAGCTTTTGTTTAGAATCAATCGATTCGTACTCAAACCCGGATGGATCCCGATTGGTCGTTAAGTCTTCACGGACCCTCTTCTAACTACTACCCTTCGGTCTACCCCTATTGGATTTCTTCATTTTTGGCTCGAGTAGAATAGTAGCGAACGACTTCACAATTTCCTTCAGTTTTAGGTACAAATCTTGTTGGCCTTGGAGAGTCGAATCATTAAACTTCTGTATGTAGAGATCAATTAGTGGCCGATAATCGAACATGTCATTTCGGATATTCTCAACCACTAGAGTATAAGAAAGAGACCTCCAATATATATGAATCGAATCAATGGGAATGAGCATTCCCTCAATCTTCTACGTTGCCAACTGGTGGGCACAAGAAAGTCCGTGTGTGCGAGTCAGTACACAACGGCAAACCTTTTCATCGACTCCCACAATGTCAGTACGTTCCAATTCGTCGACAATCAACTCCAACGCCCTATGAGTTACAATGCCAACAAGCAATTTGCACTGTGGAATCCCCTAGACCTTATGATGAACCTTAAACATGCTCACTTTAAAAGATGTCTTGATTTGATTATGTTTTATAAGCATCTTGCCATGTACAAGTTTAAAAACTTCTAGGATGTTATTCATCGATGTCCCCAAGTGCCTCTTCAATGCCGCATGGGTACTCTCCACTCTATTGGTTGTCGTACAACCGAAGTGCATATAGTGATAGGTCCACGCAGCCACAAAATTATCTCTGAAGTCGTTCAACCAAGAAGACTTTAAGTACTCCAAAGCCTTTGAAAATTCAGAGAACGTCTCCTCCATTCTGTTTAATTGATAAACATACATCTCTTCATCTTCTGCATTCACTAAATCCCACCATGAACATAGAAATGATGACCAATCTTCCTCACTTTCAAATAACTTCTTGCAGTTTTGTGATATGTTTATTGAAATATGCCACCTACATATGAAATTATTTGCAGTTGGAAAATTTTTTTTGACGACATTAATCAATGCAACCTCACGATCTGTAACAACAACCAAAGGTGTATAACCTTTACCAATTGCTGATGACAATTGCTTCAAAGCCCAACAATAATAGTCCTCTCGCTCAAATTCCATCAATGCAAATGTCAAAGAGTAAGTGATATCCGTTGAGGTTAATCCAACAATCTGTAGTAGCGGCATCTTGTACTTGTTGGTCTTGTAGGTGCAATCCATCAGAAGAACATGAGGAAAACAATTAACAAGTTTGATGGATTCAGGATGTGCCCAAAATATGCTCGTCACTTCACTTCCGTCCTCCGAAGTTTTATGCCTCTCGAAATACCCATTCTCGGTGATCTGTTTAAAGAGTTCTTGCACTGCCGTTCTTCCCTCCATAACCATTCTATTCATCTTTGACAATGCATTGTAAATGGTCTTCTGTGTAGATGCATTATTGTGATCTTTTTTCTTCAACAACCGAAGAATTTCAACCGCCTTCACCCCGGACTTCAATTCATGAACATAATCCCACTCTGACGGGGTCAATCTACCAATATATGAGTGGCCATCAAAATTTTCTTCGATCTTGTGGTTGTGCTTGCCATCCAAAGCGATCAAACCCTAAGAATCTGTGCTTAACATGACACCCTTTAACTTGAAAGAACAGTTGCACTTTTTCGTTGCCGCTTCACGCACATCTTTCTTTTTATTCTTGACAACCTTGATTTTCAATACATCTTTCTTCAACTTTGGCAAGTGCGATCGAAACATGTCACTTCGCTCGCACCCATAATACACAGCCGGTGTTTTATTACTCGTATTCACTTCGGACTTCATAGTAATAACCACCATTCGATGCTCTTTATCGATGCTTCTTACATATATATCAAGCTCTTCACAAGTAGCAAATACCTACAATTGTATCCAACATGATTTAGCATACTTTTAAAATATAATATATAATTCACAATATTAGGTGTCCCGATTTACCTGTTTTATAATAAAAAACTCGACAAGATCAACAATAGTAGGCTCTTCGTAAGGGACTATCTGTAACTGTGACTGCATGATACACAAATAAGTTAGACAAATTAATTATAGGATCTAACACATGCAATATTAAATAAAAAAAAAAAAAAAACATTCGGTTACATAAAGCTGAATAAGACCTAGTTATATTCGGTATTATATGATCGAATATATGAAACCATATTTGGTTGTAGAAAATTTTATACAACATTAATATTCGGTATCATAAGTTTGAATATTCTTCTTTCATATTCGGCAGTAATCAACCGAATACTAGAGCTTAGTATTCGACTATACCAGGCCGAATGCGAACTCGTACACAGTTTTTTTTTTCAATATTCCGATCGAAATATAGGTTTTTTTTCATAACATCATCATACCATAATGCTTATAGAGTGCTACTTTTCATGTTTTGAAGCAGGTTTAATCCAAATATAATGTTTACCAATAATATACAAACAAACCTAAAAATAAAGTGTGTATGGTGAGTGCAAACATAAAACTAACCTCTTTAAGATGCTCTTCTATGCTAAACGAGAGGACGATTATCTAGAGATCGTGTAGTAGAAGAACCAAGATCGAAGCCGTACGCGTCTTCTTTGGCGAAAGGTTGACGAATGCAAACAAACACACACATACGAGAGAAAGAAACGAAAGGTTGACGAATGCAAACAAACACACACATACGAGAGAAAGAAACGGTTCTTTGTTTTGTTTTGGTGTTGGGGGTAATATGGTCATTTTATAAATGTTGAAATATTATGGGTTGCTTATAGAAATTTTGTTATTATTGGGTTGTATTTAGTAAAGGGGTAATATGGTCATGTTTATTAAATTTTTAATGTGCTGCCTTTAGTAAAAAATAAAATGGGTGAGTTGTACTTAGAAACTGGGCTGCCTTTAGTAAAACCAGTGCTGCAAATAGCCCCTCCCTTTTTTAAATTATATATTTTTAATTGCCTATTCTACCCTACTCTTTATTCTTTCCCCGCAAATAGCATCGCCCTTCTCCCTCTCTCTTTCTCTCTCCGTCAAATGCAACTCGCTGAATCTAACAGTGCACTGCCACCGGCGACTTTAGCTAGATAGCCAAATTTAGATCTTCAGAGACAACAAAGCGCCGGTAACACCAGATCGCAAAAAATGCTACGATTTATGGCTGATTTACTATGTCGAAACACCAGTGGCAAGGAGTCCCCACCAGTGAACTCTATGGCCATCATCGCCGCGACGTTAAAAAAGGGAGCTTCTGATCTAGTGGTCACCAGCGGCGTTTTATTGATGGTAGCGGTGAGAACTCGTATACGAATTGCGAAGGTGCGATTATGCTTAGCTTGGACATATATGTTGGGGTGAGTGCTAGTACTAGAAAGCTAAGATTGGTGTTTCCTTGGCAGCTGAAATGGAAGCCATCTATAACAACCTTTTCTTTTTTTATAAAATTACCTCTTTCACTTCAAGCTAAACAAACCAAAGCAATAGCAAAGGCAAGTATATACATGATTCTATAGCAATGTTTGCTTGGTCCGGTGAAGGTCTGATTTGGTGGTCCGTGTCCCTGTTTTGCTATAAGAAAATGTTGCAAACTGAAAATATGTGTTGCCAGAGAGCATCTATGATCCTCTTCTCTCACTCCTATTTCTTCCCCCTTCTACTCTTTCTGTCCTCTGTTAGTCCTGTGCAGTTTTTTTTTTTTTTCGTAGTGAAATCTGGTGCGGACATAGTGAAATCTGGGGTAATGAAATTCGAGGTCCGGCATAGTGAAGTCCGATTCCGGGGTAGTGAAATGCATTTCCGGTGTAGTAAAACGCATTTCCAATGTAGTAAAGTCTAGCATCTAGCATAATGAAATTCGAGTAAGGATTGAAGATGGGTTGAAGGTTGTTTGGGGAATAAGGGGTATTTTTGTCCAATTTATGCCAAAATGACTTTTGGCATGAAAGTCTTTTATATGAGGACCTTTGGTCAATTTCCCCTAAGTTCAATAACTTCCATTCCATTAAGTTTCGATGTGCACAACCCTTGCTAATGAACTAAATGAATATATCATTAAAGTATGATCTATTGACTCTCTCTCTCTCTCTCTCTCTCTCTCTCTCTCTCTCTCTCTATATATATATTATATATATATATATATATATATATATATATATATATATATATATATATATATATATATATATA
>JAESVK010000050.1:3616285-3636499 GCA_017140935.1 Hamamelis virginiana | reverse complement strand
TCAGTTTTCAAAATATCTATCCTATGACTCCCAGTGGAGGTGAGCTAACGATAGGTTAGGTAAGGACCTCCTTACATGATCATAATTCTCTATAAATAGAAACATTCCTATAAGCACAGCTGATTTTTGCGATAGACAGCATCAAGCTCATAGGGAATTGTAGGATGCATATTTTGAAAAACTCATTGTTGGTTTAGATTTATGCATATGTATAAATGTCACGTATGCCAAAAATTGCAGTGATCCAACGGTCAGTTTCTCAAAGAAAAATTGTGTCAGTTTCTAGCGTTTAGAATTTTTCATAATATGTATTTTGAGATGCCGACATCGTATCACTATGATTTTTGAGATGCCGACATCGTATCCAATGGTCGGTTTTTCAAAATATGCATCCCACAATTCCCTATAAGCTTCATGCTAACAGGAACATTTGCTGATAAGAACATTTCTGCTTATATATATATATATATAGAATTTGTAACCATATATATAAATGAAGTTAATAGATAATTGTGGAATACATATTTTGAAAATCTGATTGTTGGATTACATAATCTTCTTATAATGTCATAAATCACAGTGATCCAATGGTCGGTTTCTTAGAAATATCAAATTGTGACAGTTTTCCACATCTATAATTTAATTGGGATGTTAACATTAGATAATCGTAATTTTTGGCATGCATGACATTGATAATAAGACGGTCAATTTTTCAAATATGTATTTTATCACTATCAATAAGCTTCATTGTGCTGATACGATCAAGATTGATCATTGATATAAATATATACATACATATATCTGTAATAAAAATTAGTTATTAACATTTCTGGTCCAGTCCATCAACACCAATTGAGCCCGACAGTGATGGTACCCTAGCTCAAGGCTCATCATGCCCGCCATTATTGATGGAAAATGAGGTAACAAATTCTACATCCCTCCAAATCTATTACTTTCTTGGACCAACCCCGAAGCAATACCAGCTCTTACATCCCTCTCTAGCTAGACCATGATTTGTGGTCCCAAATTATTTATTTTTCGTATCAAGAAAGCAACAATAAAGGGCGCGACAATTGCTGGATCAGTGTGCATGTCACATTCTCTTGTGGTACCAAAGGTTATATTCAATTTATTTGTTGTGGATTCGCACATTTTATTATCAATAGTATATATCCGGACAACTCTACTCACATCAAACAAAAGAATGATGATTTTTCAATATTTTTTTCCCTATATATATATATATATATATATATATATATATATATATATATATATCATCTTACATAGAATAATCAATCCACATTATTATTTTTAAAATGAAATGTCGTGCACTTAATTTGTTATTAATTTTTACAAAATTCTTTGAAACGCGCGCCCATGAAATTTAGATCATATTTTATTTTAATTAGTACGTTTTACTTTAAAATGATTCAAAAAGATCTCTAAACAATTCACGTGTTACATTTTCAACCCCTCTTCCATCGATAAGATTTTTTTTCCCCACTTTAAAAGCTTGAAATTTGTTTGTTTTAAAGCCAAATCAAGTTATTCAAGTTAAAATAATGTAATTTTTTAATATTAAAAGTTTATAAAATTTTCATTTTAAAGCCAAATCGAGTTATTCAATTGTTGTGAAAAGCTCATGCATCCTATTTTTGTACAAATTGATTAGTGTGCAATGTCTCAAAAAGTTCCGAGAGAAAACAAGTTTCAAATTAAATTGGTCCATAGGTTTGAAAATTTTCTACAATTTTTTAGTTTAGAAATTGTTGTGGATTTTCAAAATAAAAAATACTAAAATAAAATATAATCTAAATTTCATAAGAGATTAATATGAACTGGACATAAATATTGTGGAGGATGCTGAATAAAAATTAGTTTCTTTTAGGGATAATTGGCCAAAAGTCTTATTTTAGAACCCTTTAATGCATAAAATCCTCTTATAAGAATTTTTCTTCTAAAAGTCCTATTTAAAAACATTTTATTGCTTGAGGTCCTATTTTTTCAAAATGCATTTTTTTTAAGAGACTAAAATGCCCTCATTTCATTTCTTTCTTTCCTCTTCGCATCCTCTCTCTCATAGCCGGTGTTGCAGACGCCGGTAACATCATCGCCAACCAAAACTAAGAATATCGACGTCTGATCTGCAAATCTACAGACCAAAACGAAGAGAAATGCTGATGGCCGGCATCTAATGGAGAACAGCGACGACAATGATATTCATCGGAGGCTCATACCATGTCAAATCTGAATACTGCTACCGCGACATATGAATGGCATCCTTTTTGGTTTTCATCTCCGGTGAAAGGTGATAAAACCCTAGTGGGCCGGACTCTCCAACTAAAGGAGCACCAGGAAGGAGAGGAGGAGATTTTTTTCATTAATAAATTCTCATACAGAGGCCAAAGCCGAGTAAGGAAAAACTCATAAAGCCAGCAAGATAGGGTGACGCCAAAGCTTGCTGGGGAAGCGGTTGGGGTTGACACGAGGTTTTCAGTCTCGCTCCTCTCACAATTTCGCTATCTCAGTCTACAGGTTGTGAATTAGCAAAATCCTAATGCTCCCAAAGTTCTTCGCTGCATCGATTCGCCGTCTCGCCTGTCAATCTGCACCTGCATCAACTCGTCGGCATCAACTCGCTGGCCAATCTACATGTCCATTTTCTCATAAACCAAACAACTGTTCCAATGAGCTCTCCTTTTTTTTTTTTTCCTTTTTTTTTTAGATTAATTTATGGTTTGATTGTTTGAAAAATGTAGGGAAAAGAAATAGATTTTCATTAGGAAAATTAATTTTTTGTTTGGTTTATGAGAAAATGGACGGAAAAAAAAAAAAAGAGATTGTTTTTTCTTGTATTTTATTTTTTTTAAATTTCGATGTGGTGAACTACTATCCCGGCATAGGAACTCGGGGTTCCTGCGTATTGAACTCTGAGGTCCAGCGTAGGAACTCGGGGTTTCGATGTAGTGAACTCAGGGGTCCGGTGCAGTGACTTTGAGTGTTTGAGATAGTGAACTCTAGGTTGGGGTTGAAGGTCTTTTTAGAAAGGTAGGACATTTTTGTACAATTCATACCAAAATGACTTTTGGCATAAAAGATCTTTTGAGATGATTTTTGGCATGAAAATTTTATAAAGGAGGACCTTTGTCTAAATTCCCCCCTTTTTTTATATAGCCAAAAGTCCTATTTTACAATTTACAATAAGATCTTACATAAAGTCCTAGCATGAGATTTTATTTTCCAAAAGTTCTATTTAGGTTTTTCTTTTTTTTTTAATGTGTACAGTCCTATAAATTAAAAGTAATTTTTTAAAACACCAAATTTATCATTTTCGCTGCATTTGTTTTATTAATTTCACTGTACTGGTACTGAATTTGACTAAATTTTTTATGAATTTTACTACATTGCTTGTTAATTTTCACTACATTAATATTCAATTTCACTGCATTCACTATATAGAACCTAACCATACCTAGACAATATTAGGCCACATCAATTGCTTTTCCCTCCACTCAACAGTCATTTTTCTCTAGAAACAATTTTGGTGTAACACTTTGATTGATTTTGTTTTAAAGTTGGTTTCTTTTCTCTCTCTCTCTCTATATGTTTTCCACACAAACGTTCTCTCTAGAAAACTGCTTTGGTTTGATACTTTTGGTTGATTTTATGTCAAGCTTATACACAAACCTAATAGATTTTCATTGCAAGATGTCGAAATGTATGGTGGGGAGGTTGAAGTGCAATGAAATTAAGCCACGACAATGCGACCCACACCTCGCTGTCATTGACCAAATACTCGTCACCATCAACGTCCTCCTCACCTTGCAAACCCTGATTTACAAAAACAACAACAACTACACCTAGAGCGTTAACTAAGTCATACCGCCGGCAACCCTTCCGGCGAACCCATCTCCTAATAGTGTCGTCTCTCAACCTCTTCGCTCCTATGAATTTCAACCTCTCCACATAACTCATTCAGCCTTTTTCTTTCTAGCTCTTTCTTTTCTCTGTCTTTCTCCTAGAGAACTTTACACCAGCATCCCTCTAGTGACATCTTTCTCTTGGTGAGCTTCGTGTCGGTGTCCCTCCAATGACCTCCCTATAATGTCCCTTATTTCCTTTTTCTATGGTGAAATAGACGTTGATTGCATGTGAAAGCGGCAACTTAGCACACAACGTATGTGCTAACTTTAAGAAGAAGAAGAAGAAGAAGGTGATTGCTCCAGCATCCATTTAAGGACCGAATGTTGTAAGCATTGATTACAAATGGTTTCACTGTTATAGCGAAGAGGGTATTCGATTTGATTCCTTACTTTGCAACCAAACAACAAACAACACTATGACTCGCTCTCTTTAATTTTCTCTTTTAAACTTGGTCTTCTTGTGTGAGCGTTTCCGTAGATGATATGTGATGCATGGTGGATTTGGGATTGTCCGATCTGTGTGCCACATGTTGGATGGTGTGAGATCTTGCGGGCCAGTGATACGTGGAGTGAGGGGTCGAGCATAAAATAAAGAAAATACTATACAACCAGAAACTTTAACCCGAAATTAAAAACCATCATGATGTGTTATGCTTTGAGTGGTATGTGAAAAAGATAGAATCTATTTGAGAGAATGACTAAACCACTTAAAGCATGACACATCAGGGTGGTTTTTAATTTCGAGTTAAAATTTCTGGTTGTATAGCATTTTTGTAAAACAAATGAGACGAGTATTTTATCTAGGGGCAATTTTGTAATATTTCGATCAAAAGGATTGCTTGCAATGGACCTCGTGCATTAAAAATTTATAAAAGAAGACCTCTCACTAATTTCACTATAACAATAACATTCAAGTTGTCGCCAAAAAAATTCAGGTTACATTACTCATTATTCCCTAATAGAATCATTGTAATATTCCATTACGCCCAAAAATCTTTTTAACATAATGAATAAATAAAGGAGCTCATGTTATAAATATGGATTTGGTGCTATAAATCTCTAAAATTAGAAACTTTTGGATAAATTTTCCAAAAAAAAATATTGGTACCTAACTAAGATTCAAAAGATAATAATTGTTAATTATGGGTGGACATCTGTTAGTGCCTTAGGCCCACTTGTGACCTAGTAGGGAGACCCATGAAAATAACCGCGATTAATTTGTGAACAACGTAGCTAGAAAGTAGAAACGTATCGACAAATGCCTTTCCGGTCCGATCAGTCAAATTTGTATTTTGGCGGGTCCTGCAATAATAATAACCTCTTGATTGACTGTATAGTAAAACTATTATATAATTAAAAATAAACGCACATAATTTGACTCGATCACGCAAATGACAAAAACAAGTATACACCCCCAAAACAAACAATGCTTCCTCAAAACAAACATTGCTTCTTCAAAACAAAGTGGTGCGTATTTTGACTGCGTACGTGCTATTTTTGAAAATTTCAACCGATCAGAACCCACTTTTGTTCTGGACGTCCGTTTACTATTTTGGAAGCACTAATATACCAACTCAGTCCTTTTTTTTTTTCTCTACTGAAAGCATGGCAAATGGCGCTCCATCATTGTATATGAACTCTAGCTTGTCATCTCTTCCAATAACCTTTCCTTCCTTTTTTTTTTTTTTTTTAAATTAAAATAAAATTATTCTAATATTCTTGAATTTAGAACTTTCTACTATAAGATTCAATTTTATTCCTGAGATACTTGAAATCTTCGAATTCATTTATCTATTTGTTTAGAAATTATCATTTAAGGACTGACCCTTAAATTAATTTAAGTTCCATTCAACATTTTATCACACAGGATAAGTATTTTGAAAAATCGATCGTTAAATTAAATAATCTTCTTATGTATGTTATATATGTCTACCAAAAATCAGAGTGATCCGAACATTGATTTTCAAAATACAGTTCATGAAACACTCTAATAATATTTACCGTTGGATATTGTAACAATTGTTTAACAGTCTGTATTATGAAACCAACAGTTGGATTATTGTGATTTTTGGCAGACATGACATGCATAAGAAGATTATCTAATCTAACAGTTAGTTTTTTAAAATATCTATCCTAACGTTGAGTGGATCTTAAATTAAGTTGAGGACCGATTCTTACTTGATCATTTCTTGATAATTTATGTCTTTTTGTTATATTAAAATGATTCTTGGATCTAGCTTCTAATATAGAATATTTATGTAAGAGACTTTGGGTTTATAATTTATTTTTATTTTTATTTTTTTGTTTATAATCATGAGATCTCGTTTGTTGAATTTATAATTTCATGACAATCAAGAAGACTGTACGTACTCCTTTCTTGCAAAAATAAAAAAATAAAGACAGTCTAAAGACTTACATACTCTCTCAATAAACTTATGTCAAGATAGTAAACAAAATGATTCAACGATCATGTGGTTCTTCGTAGATCCTTCATATTATTTTAAGATTATTCATAAACATATTATTGACTTAAAAGTTAAAAATAATTTAGAAACAAAATAAATTAAAAATCTGGCACAATTACCATGCTTGCTCTAAATTAAAAGTTAAGCACATGCAGTTTAAAGCGAATTTATGTAAGCAAATGTTGATTACATTTAATTCAAGAAAGATCAATCTTTTTTAATTTATTTATTTTTCTCTAAACTGCACAAAATTACAGAAATATAAACCGAAAAAAAATCCTAATTCAATTAAAATGGATTAAAAAATATCATTTTTGTTAATTTAATTAGAGCAACTTATTTTGAGAATATATTCCTACATGAATTTTAATTAAGAATGCTTACCTCGCATCCACCAATCTTTATTTTCTTGGGAATCACTTCTTATACAATCTTTATATTTAGGGCAATTTCCATGAATAATCCTAAGTTTCCAAAATATTATGCCTATGAATCCGATCCAAAGCATATTACGGATATACACATATTACTGTTTTTTTTTTTTTTTTTTGACAAAGTTACTCTTAAAATTGAAGTTTGACCAATTTGTACAGAATCATCAATTTTATGTATAATCCCCAAAAATAAACAGAATTACCAATCCCTAATTTATCTAATAATCATCAATGTTATTAAGAATTTCCAATCCACTTTATGTCACGTCAACATTTAATGCTAGTCATTCAACGTCCCTTGAATTTTTGTACATGATCCCCAATTTTATGTATAATCCCCAAAAATAAACAGAATCCTCAATCCCAAATTTATTTAACAATCACAACTATTGTTAAGAATCCCCAATCCACTTTATGTCACGTCAGCATTTAATGCGGGTCATTCAATGTTCCCCCGAATTTTTTGTACAGAATTCCCAATTTTATGTATAATTCCCAAAAATAAACAGAATCCTCAATCCCCAATTTATCTAATAATCACCAAGATTATTAAGAATCCCCAGTCCACTTTATGTTACGTCAACATCATGCATGTCATTCATTTAGTTTGCGCTTTCCAAGAACATAAAATCAATCAAATTTTGTCTACTCTATTATTGGGTATTCTTAGTAATATTGGGAATTGATGATTATTTGTAATTCCGGTGATCCTTTGTAATATTGAGGATTGAGGATTATACACAAAATTGGGGATTGTGTTGATTATTGGTGCCTTTTCAATTTTTTTTTTTTAATTCATCCGTACAAAAATTTTGACAATTTTAATGGTCAAATTGTAAATACCCATATGAGTAGAGGGTATTTATGTCCTAAAAAAATATTTGCGTAATTAGTTTTGAATCGGGTTCTAGGCATAATATTTTAGAAACTTGGATCAGGTTCGTAGGCGTAATATTTTGGAGACTTAGGATTATTCATGAAAATTGCCCCAATATTTATATAAACATTATTTAATTATTTTCTCCAACAGCCCATTGTTTATATTTTTCTGTGGGCAAAAGGCCAAAACTCCCTTAAACAAATTTAATTAAAATCATACTCATACTTTACAGCCGTACGCACTAATCGAGGCGCAGCTTAAGGCTTACGCACAGTCGGTATATGTTAGCATAACATGAGCTCTTTGGAAAGCAGGTACCTAACTAACTATTGTGGTGTGAGGCTTATAAAATGTGCATCTGTCCCGTGAGAATCCTCGTGTTCAAAAAGGTGAAAGCCAGCGAAGCCAAGAGAGAAAAAGGAGAGAGAGAGAGACGCACACACACATAGACGTTCAAAAAGGTAAAGCCAGCGAAGCCGAGAGAGAGAGAGAGAGGAGTCGTTGTCGTTTCTGTTTCGTGCTTCCATCCGCATTCGAAAATGGAGGATCAGTACATCTTAGGAGGGGTTTTGGCCTCTGTCTTGGGATTCGTGCTGTTGTACAATGTGTTCGTGAAGAAGAATCGCGGTGCTTCAATGGAGATTAGAGATGAGTGCGTGAAGAGCACCGCAGATTTGAATGGAGAATGCAGATCCAAGAACGGAGACGTCGATGTCATCATCGTCGGTGCCGGCGTTGCCGGTGCCGCTCTCGCTCACACTCTCGGCAAGGTCATCTCTCTCATCTTTTGTTAACTTCTATACATTGGAATTTATTTGCTTCTATACATTTTAAAATTCATTTGGTTATTTATGAAGAAGATTGCTCTGAAATGTTTGAAGTTTTGTCCCAACCTGTGAAGCTTTACTATCGTGGAATCAAAGGATGTTACAGTGATTATTATTATATAGACATACATCTTGATAATTGGTTTTTTATTTGACTTTCTGAATACCTTTTCAAGATATACACACTCTAATCCATGAAGTGAAATGTTTACAGTTATGTTTCAATATGTGAAGCTTGTTATCATGGAATTATGCGGATTAGATATGCTAATTTTTCATCCAAGGATCTTTCAATGGGTTAAATATATATACCTTGATAGTGATTTTTTTCTTTTTAAACTGTTCTTCTGAGTATTGTTCAAGACATGCACGCTCTAACGCTTGGAGTAATGAGTCAGATTGCATAATTGGGAGTGTGGATATGTCTCTAATGAATCCCTCTCGTTATATACAGGGCATGTTGATGTATCCTCAACAGGCATGAATATAGGTGCCGGGATTCTCTCCAGTGCTGCACTGTGGAGAATACTTGCTCTAAATATCAACTTAAATCTGTTTGGAATTTACAGTGTTGAGTCGTTTTTCTGGGTCGTTGAACATATAATAGAGTCGCGATGGAAACAAGGGATTAGCATGACACATAAATAGTGCCACTTTTTTAAAAAAGAAAAAAATCATATTAATGAATCTCATTGATTTATTGACCGGGTCTCGCTAAACCAATAATTCTTTAAGTGATGAACATTGACTGGTTTGAAAGTTAGTACTCCTGCCAGGCTCCTAATTATTTCTGCTTGGTATTTTACGAAGAAACCTAAAACATTTATTTAACAGCACAATCCTTGTTCAATTGCAAATGAGGATTTTGTATATAAAGACCTGTCGACTTGAAAAATCTTAATGCAAACAAACTAATATAGAATTAAAGTAATTTTCTATTGAACACATGGTTGGAGACTGGTGGGAATTGAATTTGTTAATCTATTCAAGTTTGAGCACTTATCTTATAACCAGCGGTTGCTTGTATTGCATTAGCCTGAAACATACCCTGATTTTAGTGGGACTTACTTTATAGTAAATCACTGGTGCTAATAATTTCAGTCACTAACTGATTTTGTACTTTACATTGCAGGATGGACGTCGAGTTCATGTGATTGAAAGAGACTTGACAGAGCCGGACAGAATTGTTGGTGAACTGCTACAACCAGGGGGCTATCTTAAATTAGTTGAGTTGGGACTTGAAGGTATGATCAATACGAACCTTTTAACCATGTGCAGAAATTTCTTATGAAGCTAGCTTTTCATTGATGAAGAAATAATTGGTATTAATCTGTGGATCTCTCTTGTTTAACTTTTATTGCAGTACTCTATATGTTAAATGAACAATAAATGTTTTCTGTCTACAGATTGTGTGGAAGAAATTGATGCTCAGCGGGTGTATGGATATGCTCTTTTCAAAGATGGGAAAAATACTAGAGTTTCTTATCCGTTGGAGAAATTTCACTCAGATGTGTCTGGGAGGAGCTTCCACAATGGGCGCTTTATACAGAGGATGAGGGAGAAAGCCGCGTCCCTTCCTAAGTATGACATTTCTCCTATTCTAGCTATTCAATTTGTTTTGGTTCCTTTTGAAAAGTTTTGTTTTTGTTTTTGTTTTCTTTTCATTCAGTGCAATAACCTGTTGTTTCATTCCACATGCCTATGCTAGTAGATTTTGGTTCATCACAATTTTGCATACATGTTATAACTAATCAGCAGCATATTATATGAGAAAAATGCTTAGCACAACTGGAAGATTTTGGTCTCCTTTGATGGTATTTAGAACTTAGTGATTTGATTCAAGTATTTTGCAGCCTGTTTCCTTGCTTTATCTGGCAATACAATCACATATTTATTAGAGATGCCCCAGTATTATGATACTGTAATAACTAATTATATGATTATATGATAAATCAGAAGATATCACGTCATTATATTTTCTTCTTTTCAATTACTTATCTTTCTGTTCTTTGGTGGTTACCCCTTCTTTATCAATCTCCAGTGTACGGTTGGAACAAGGAACAGTTACTTCTCTGCTTGAAGGAAATGGGATTATTAAAGGTGTACAATACAAGACTAAATCTGGTGAAGAACTGACAGCATATGCACCTCTGACAATTGTATGTGATGGCTGTTTTTCAAACTTGCGCCGCTCCCTCTGCAACCCTAAGGTAGTGAATGCTTTTCGATGATGTCAAACATTAATACTACCCATTCCAACTTGGTCAATATATGTCCATGACTTGGCCATTAATAATTATTATTATTATTATTTTTTATTTTTTATTTCTGTTACTTACCTGCATTACTTGAAGACTCTTATCAAGTTTGGCTTGGGAAATAATATAATTTGAGATTTCTCAAGCTTGTATATTTCCAATATCCTTTTTGCTTTGGGCAAACTAACTGTTTATTTTATCTGTGCAGGTAGATGTGCCCTCTTGTTTTGTTGGTTTGGTCCTCGAGAACTGCCAGCTACCATATGCAAATCATGGGCATGTTATTTTAGCCAATCCCTCCCCCATCTTGTTCTATCAAATTAGTAGTACAGAGGTCCGGTGTCTGGTTGATGTACCTGGTCAGAAGGTTCCTTCTATTTCAAATGGCGAAATGGCCAACTATTTGAAAACTGTGGTGGCTCCCCAGGTACATATTTATGCTCTTACAATATTTTAACCTTTTGTTCGGCCTTTATTTTTGTTATTGCATTTCACCTTTATCCATCAACTTGAACATCATGTGTCATTTTGGTTTCTTCTTTTACTAGTACTTTGGACTGACCAAGTGACATGCCACTTCTGTTTTAGATTCCCCCTGAGGTGTATGATGCCTTTATAGCCACAATTGATAAAGGAAACATAAGAACAATGCCGAATAGAAGTATGCCAGCTGCTCCTCATCCTACTCCTGGTGCCCTATTAATGGGGGATGCATTCAACATGCGCCACCCCTTAACGGGCGGAGGAATGACCGTAGCGTTATCTGATATTGTTGTGCTTCGGGATCTTCTTAGCCCACTGCGTGACCTGAATGATGCACCTACACTCTGCAGATATCTTGAATCCTTTTACACTCTGCGTAAGGTAAGTTGTATTCATATGCTAGTATTTGGTATCATTGTAGCTGTAGCGGCATAGACAATTTTAGTTACTCTGCCGCTTTATATATTGCAGGTATATGACATTGAGATGAAATATTGTGAGCACGGCACATTATAGTTAATTTTTTCTGTTTAGGTTATGACATTTCAAGGAGAAATTTCCTTATTGTTATGGCATGGCTGTTCAGTTATATTTTGTTTTCTTATGTGTTTTTCATTTTAATTCAAAATTTTGTTTTAACATTATGGAGATATCTAACATTAAGAGAATCAAAGTTTCCTCCTGCACTTGCAAACTCGCATTCGAAGAATGCACGCACACAGGATTTCTTTTGCTGTTTGATAACTCAGTGAAAACCCAAGACTCAACAGAGTGTTCTTCATTACAAAGAAATAATTTCTTATTATTTTTATTGAACTCAGTATTCCTTATTCTTCTATTTGCAGCCAGTGGCATCCACCATAAATACGTTGGCAGGTGCCCTGTATAAGGTGTTTTGTGCTTCACCCGATCAAGCAAGGAAGGAGATGCGGGACGCCTGCTTTGATTATTTGAGCCTTGGAGGTGTTTTTTCAACAGGACCAGTATCTTTACTCTCGGGTTTAAATCCTCGCCCATTGAGCTTGGTCCTCCATTTCTTTGCTGTTGCAGTATTTGGTGTTGGTCGTTTGTTACTGCCATTTCCTTCCCTAAAACGTATGTGGATTGGAGCCAGATTGATTTCGGTACGTCTCTCTCTCTCTCTCTCTCTCTGCAACATTTCATTAAATCCAATTCTGAATGTCATTTATGATCCTAAAGAAGAAAAGGGGGGTATTTTTTTTTTTCTTTCAGAATTCTTAAATTATGAGTTTCTGTGTTGCAGAGTGCATCAGGAATCATCTTCCCCATTATAAGGGCAGAAGGAGTTAGGCAGATGTTCTTTCCGGCAACTGTTCCAGCTTATTACAGAGCTCCGCCTGTTAAATAAGATTGTGAAAACCAGATGACTGACAAATCAATGTGACCACAACCAAGCGGCTATCATGACAAGCTAATTTTGTAATCTGCCTTGCCGCCTTCAATGTTTTAATGGGGGATCATAGCCATATTCATGTGATCCTGAATGTAGACGCCATATTCCGAAAGATCATGGCCTAGAATTAACCTATGGCTGTTATGGTATGAATGATTTGAGTTCAAATTCTATCTTACTTGTCTTCTTAAAAAGGAGAAGTTTGAGTTGTTTTGAGCCATACAGACTAGTAGTGGGTTACAATCTCATAACATGCACTGCAAAAGCTTTAGGAGCAAAATTGATTAAGCATCGACAGTTGAAGGAATCATAACATAGAAATAGGAGAGATGTAATTTTTCTAGGGAAATGCCCTGAGTGAAAAGCAATCAATCAAAGCAGTAAGCCCACCGCTTAAGCAAAGTGAATTTAGGGACCATAGTTGATCATCAAGCCTTCCAACAGGTTTGATAAAAAGATTGCTTTCCACTTCTGACTGGGGGACCCTTTTGGGTAGTGACTCCTGACTAACCTCTGGCCTAAAAAGAATGCATGGGACTTTTGTAATGGAGATGGAAGCATAATATTTGTAACATTAATCATGTGTTACAGTTTAATTCATAGTGGGCATGATATGTAAGATGAACATGTATTATTGATTTTTACATGATTCCTGAAATTTGGATGAACCCATATTACAAGGATTGCGCATGTGCGTAGCCGCATATGCTCTCTATAAATACATATGGCAGTCCTCATTTTATATGTATAAAAAATTAATTAAAAAAAAAAAATTGCTGTTATCTAAGGATTAACAGCCTACCATTACAAAACAGTAAAATCTCAGAACTCTCAAATAGTCAAATGGTTCCCAATGAATATTTTGCAGCCGAATGCATTATTCTGCTGAAAACTGAAACCGTTGAGTTGGGCCGACACTGTTGAAAATTCAGAACATGTGATCTTTGTGGCAAAGTTAACTAGTTCATGACTTTCCGTTCTTTCTTTCTAATTTTATAGCCTCATAAGACGTTATCACCTCCTTGAACTTTGCCTCTGCAGCCTCTGCAGAAACATAACACAAGCATTGAACTTTTAACATGGAATGCAAAATAAGGGAATTGAGCACAAGAATACAATGGCATATAGCAATTACTAGATTCTATTTAGTAATGATCAACCCTTGCCCACCTTTATTATTCAGGTTTTGATCTGGGTGGAACTCCTTTGCCTTTGACCTGAAAGCGGTCTGCAGTGGGAGAAATTGTTTTATCACAGATATTCAATGGGGAAAATGGAAAAAAAAAAAAAAAGTGAAAAACAAAATATCTGTATTTTTTTTTGGATAAGTATATATATATATATATCTGTATTACTCTTTAAAGCACATGAATTGAGATATCAATACATAAAACAAGCTTGCAACTGGAACTTCAAACTAATATACCATGCCCGATTAACACGATTGGAGAAACCACAACACATTTACCAGAAACCAGCATGAAACAATATGAACACTGCACTTTATGTCCCAGAACATTTTGAGCTGTTAACTATACTTGTTATTAACTCAATATATTGCACCTTCATTTCCTCTAAACAAATATAAGTGGCTTTTATGTAAAGTCAATTGTCCAAAGGAAGAATTTCATGAGGCCCAAATATTCATGTATGATTTTGCAGGGAAAAATAGTCATAAAAATATCTGAATAAAAGTAGAGCCATTTTGGAGGGGTTAGGCGATTCAAACATCAATTTTTTTATTTGCAACATTACAGCAATGGAGGTGCTAAAATTTTAGGGTCAATTAGATGTGCTCAAGACACTTCTAGATCATACAGGATTGTTTTCAGGCAAAAAGCATTCAAATCCTAAAACGGTACCTTTCCCAAAAAAGAGTGATATAACAAATCATCACAGGGGTACAAATTTGGATGATGCATGTCATACTAGAAGTTTCTAGAAGTTCACCACCATTTCGAAGACATTAAAGTTTTTAAATCATCCAAAATGTGATCCCAAAACAACTCACCGTCCTAGATCATCATATTGTATATTAAGATGGTTTCCAGTTTTCCACATACTAAAAATATAACAATACTGACACTTTATGGAAGCCTCACAATTGAAATCCAGGAAGAGATCCTACACTAACAGGAATTATCTTGTAGCACATGAACATTATTGAGAACTGTTCCAGCATTTTGCCTCAAGAAGATACACAACTATTTGTTGAATGAGATAAGCATGGATTAAACTTGGATAGCAGCCAGAATATTTCACAATAAAAATAAGCAATCAAGCAGTTATAGCAGCAATTGCCAAATCTGCCAATATCATCTTCAAAAACAGAAAGCCAATAGCATTTTCATAACTCTAATAGTAACATAGAAGAGATCATTATGATTATGGGGAGTACCTTAATCTCAGCTTCTGTGTATGGTTTTGTTCTCAATCTGTTGCAAGGAAAGAGAAATGAAAATAGATTTATTATAATTCTACAATAGCTTTATAAATAGGTTTATTATTTAAAAATTACAGTCCGTCTCAACTTTGATTAGTAACTGAATTTAAAAGATGCACATCTGTTTAGACACTTGAGCATGCAATTCACATTTCCACAACTGGATCCACTAAATCAGTTGATTTATCTAAATCTCCCTTAAAGTTTAGCTTCTGTTAATTACCTAAATATCTTCCAATTAATAATGAAGTTAAAATAAGAAGACAGTCCAAATTGAAGAAATAGCTGAGAAACTAACACCTCAACATCATCTTGAATGGGAAGATTGTTCATTCTTGTAATAGCAGGGAAGTCAAAAATACCTAAAGCCAAGGATTAAGATGATATTAAAAGCATTCTCAAAAAACAAGGAGACAAAGCCACTTAAAACCAAAAGAATCTGAAAACTTCCATTTAAACTGTCCTATTTCCATAATCACTTATGAGTTCAATATTCATTATTACTTTTGTAATGAGAACTTTTGGAACAAAAATAACCTTTTGTTATTTGTAATGAGGACGAATTTGTTATTTGTTTCATTATGTTCGGTAGTGTGCACTTTTCTATCTGATCTAGGCTACTTTGATTACAATGGCAGAGCGCTGAACATTATTTTACCTGTCAAGACCCAAAACTGCATAGTGATGTGACAACAGATGAATCGCACTGTCTCTTGGTGGTTCCCTGAAATTAGTCCTACGATCTTTGTAGGATGTATCAGTCTTCCAATACCAATCATCTCGCTGGGAATGTTGATGATATGCACCTGGACCATTTTCTCTCCAGCTCTCATAGCTCCTTTTGTATTTGTTCCTCTCTCTGTTGAACACACTTTGCATACGCCTTATACGCTCCTGGAAAGAGCAGAAGAACAATAATTTATTAATAGCACAATCGTGAAAAAATACAATCAAGGAGGTACCCAGTAAAAGATATGCATAGGCCAAAAAATGGAGTTCAGGCATGTTAAAAAGAGGTTTTAACACCTCAAAAGACAGGACACAAGCAGTTAGAATGTGAAGCATTCAGCACAGCTACAGACTATTTGTCTATCATCAGGAATTAACTTTGCAAAAACATAAAAAGTAATTTAAATTATTGAGATAAGCAGAATCAATAGAAATTGGTGGAAAGACTGTCTGTATTACTGGCATCACAGTCCGGTAATACATACACGGCATTCCATTATAAACAATTGTGGGATCAATTGAGGCTGTTTCATCTCAGTTAAGCAGTGATACTCATAGTTTTAAGTATCGGGTAACGGATTCGTAACGGTAACGGTAAAGGTGTAACGAGACTCGGGTGTATCAGGTGATACGTAACGGGTATTGGGTGCTAGTGCCGTGAATTTTTTTTTGTTTTGCACACCAACCCCAAAAATAGTAACACACATATTTTCACCCCTATAATCACGTGTATTAATATTTTTAAAGAGTTTTAGTGAATGTACAATAGTATTTATAGACTTATAGTTTATAATTTTTGTACATTCTATTTTTAAAATTATTTTTCGAATGTTTTTAGAAATTTTCTTATAAGGAATTTAATGTTTTAAATTATTTTAAATATTTTTTATAATTTTAAATTTCTTTTATAATTTTTAAATTTTAACATATTTATTTTTCAAATTTTAGGCATTTTCTTATTTTTAAATTTTTTTTCCCCAATTTTTATAAATTTTAGAGTTTTTTTTTTTTTTTTATTTTTGTATTTTATTTTTTTTTATTTTTTTTTTTAGTTTTGTATTTTAAATTTTATAATATTTTGTTAATAATAATTTTGGAATTTTAATTTAAACATTATAAATATTTTTAATAATATTTTCTGAATTGTATCATAGTTTTTCAAATATTTTAAGATTTTTTATTAGTTTTTAACATATTTTAAAAAATAATAAGTGATTTTAACACGTTTTTATATTTTAAATACTTTTAATAATTTATTAAAATGATAAAAATAATTGCAAAATAAAAAAAATATAAATAGAAAAGAAAACAATTAGGATAAAATAATAATTTTATTATTTATATTTTCAATTTATTATGTACTTTGACTTTTCAAAGAGAAAAGAGAAAAATATAAAAAAAATTATGTTAACTTGCTAAATACAACAAGGGTAGGCTGGGCAGTGGGCACCGACTATGTGTGTATATATATATATACATATACACACCAGTGTACATATATATGCATATACACACAGACTTGGGCTAAAATATAGTCTAAGATTTACCTCACCGACGACCTTCAACAGCAACAACAGTTTGCCGGCGGCGAGAGAAGACCGGCGATTGAACCAGCGACTGAAGTTGAGTCACTCAACAATGTGTTATCTCTTCTCTCTAGACCCACGACTCTCTTATTCTCTCATCCTCTGCCAATGCTTAATTAAAGCCCTCAAATCTCACAAAATGCACAATAATCTCTGCTCTCGTCCATTATTATTATTATTATTATTTATTTTGTTTTTTTCAAAAAAAGCCAAAAAGATCCTTTACGCATCGGCTAGTGTAACGGGATATCGGGCGATACACATCGATACTGTACCGTATCGGCCCGATACTATGAGAATACCTGTACACATGGTGTATCGCGTACAGAGACCTTCGAAATCCAATACAACTCGGCCGATACGTATCGTATCGGGTGATATTTGATACCCTGGTGATACTACATAGCAGGAATCAGGGACAGGTGCACAAGTACCGTTCTGCTAATAGACCATGCTTAAATTATAATTACCCAAAAGAAGATTGTGTGCGTGGTTTTTTTTTTTGGGTGTGTGTCAGTGGGGGGAATGCTGCACACAGTGCACAGCTACGATACCCGTAATCCCACAAAGACCATGTTTATGATCCTTCTCCTTGTTTATATCTACTATTAATCTATTATATTAAGCAAAGAGGTGTTGTGAATCAACCATTTATTTGAAGCAGTATCACTTTCCCTCCCAATCTCCCATCATACCCTAACGTTGCATTTGGTTATCAAGAAAGTTATGCGGAACCATGAAATGGAGGAAAGTAAAGGAAAAGGAAAGTAAAAGAAAATGAACTTGATGGAACTTACTTTTCCTGTAAATGTTTGGTTTACAAGATAGTTATAAAAAAATATAAGCTTCAACTTTCCCGTGATGCTTTTTCCAGTTAAAAATGCCGGATGTGTTTTGTGGGAAACATTTTCTGGCAATAAAGAGTTAATGATGGAGGGTCCACAACTTTCCCACTCTTTCTCGTGACAACCAAACACACAAAAATGTGAGGGCAAGTGATTTTCTTTTCTTTTCCCTTTTCTTTCCTGCCAATCAAACGGAGCCTAAAGTACACAAAATAAATTCATGAAGTTTCAGTTCATGTGAGGATACTACTAGTACTACTGAAGTTCAAGATAGGACTTTGACAATGTTAGTTATCACACCATTCTTTTGCATACTATGTGTGGCAAGCAATTATGATATTCAATCTCATCCATGACTTCCACATCAATATCTCGAGAACTGACATAAAGAACTGAAAATTGACTTTAAATTTGAAATTGATGGTTAGAGAGAGTTACGGAGACAGAGAGAAAAGAAAAAAGGAAAAGAAGATGAAATTAGGGATGACTATGGTTTTCTTCCAAACCCAAACAATTTCAGCTCTGTTACTTCAGTTTTTTATGAGATTCCATGCGTTGACAAGTTCAAATTGCTACCACTTCTATTTCCTACTTTTTTAAAAAAAAATTTTAATACAACCAGCCAGCTGAATCAGAACAAATCTAATAACAAGTTTGACAGATCTGATTGTGACTGGTTGGTTTGCTTGATTCAAATAGTTCTGCAGCACTGATGCATTAATCTATACTACCCACTCCATATGACGAACAAATCGCTACAATATGAATCTTGATGGCACATATTGAACAAGACAGCAATTGTTTGACTCTCAAATCCTGATGCCCAAAAAGGATATGATTCATGTCATAGCTTTTCTACATCACACTTCTACACTTATCATTAAGTGTGAGAAATATGCACCACGAGCATATGATTCATCTACTCCAGCAAATTCCCAGCATTCTTTTCCATTAAAAGTTATTTACACTATTCAATTCATCAATTATACAGCTTTCTGGTGGTAAATATCTAGGACTTCCTACCCATCGATGGAACTTATTCCATGAGGCCAACTCTTGATTATGTCACTCGAACTGTGTTGAATATCGCGCTCTTAAGCTTACTTAACTAAGTTACTCCTTTAGTTAATTCTTTTCAAACTAAACTTGGAATTACCATTTTGAGAGGTTTATGTAATAAAAACTATGCCTTATCCTTGTTTAATATTATATAAGAGTATCACTACCACATATAATAACTGTTCACAATTTTGAACGAAGCGATTTAAGTTTTCAATGATGTAAAGCTACAAAAGCAGACATGAAATATACTAATGTTTGAGTTAAAATTTCAGGGTATGCCCATCTTATCTGGCTTAATAAAATAAAATAAAGAAGTTACAAGAAACATGAATCATTAAAGAGACAAATCTTACCACTCTCTCCAATTCTTCTTCATATTCTTCTTGCATTCGACGATTATATCTTCTCCATGCTTCCTCCTGAAAAGCTGATCGAAAAGAACTGCCGGTTGATCCTTTCCCCGATGACTGCGGCCTGGTCAACTTTTATGGAGCATTAACATACATGATCAGCTTGGCTAGTTAATATAACATATACAGCAATTTTTGTAAAGAAGAGAAAATTTCAATGAGATACTATTCTTCACTCGAAAAGCTGATGCAAAATATTTGTCATTGGGCAGATGAAAGCTTAGCCATATCATGTTGCCAAAAAGACCAAACAAGATAGAACAAAGATTTATCATACTAGTTTTGCCAACTGTTAAATCATTATTCAAGCAAAATTTACTTGCTTTTTGTACAGCATAGAATCTTATGTGATTACAGGAACACTTCACTGAAAAGTCGTTCACTAAAAAGAAAAGAAAGCGGGGGTGTACAAAAAGCAAGTAAATTTTGCTTGAATAATGATTTAACAGTTG
>JAESVK010000050.1:3600803-3615885 GCA_017140935.1 Hamamelis virginiana | reverse complement strand
TAGGATTGATGGCAAGATCCTGGGGGCTCAACCTTGAGCTTGGTATTCGGAAAGCAAATGGACTAGCACACTTCACGGGGTTGAGAGAGAGAATGAGGATTGGAGGGCAGAACAAGAGGCTCGCCAAGGCAGAGGGTCATCCCTCTCGGGGTCGAGGACCAAAGGAAAGTAGACCTCCGTCTTGGCCTTCTCAAGGAACAGGCAAGGATGACGTTGTCCCCAGACACGTGGTGAATGAAGCACAATCCCCGGATAGCAGCCGTCAACCCGGAAAACACGTTCATACATACACCTACTTACCTAAACCATATAGGACTCTGGTCCTATTTGACTGGTCCACTTTATTCAAATCCTAAACCTTTGACCTCGAACACCTCACATTCCGATGTGACAATTCAGGTCTGAACCTTTGATCTTGAGCCGTTTACCTTCCAATGGGACAATTCAAAGGGACAGGGTGGCGTGCATGCATGCAAGGTGCAGAGTTCTCTTATTAGCTCAACTCTCGACACCAGGGTGTAGAACCCTCTTATTGGCTCAACCCTGATCTCCCCAGCTGTCCACCACCTTTTACTCCACTATAAAACAAGGCATTCAAGAGGAAAACAACAAGCTTTCACTTTTGGCTTACCTACCTTAACCTGAAAAGCTGCTGCTGCATTCACTCAAACTTATTCTCTCTTCAGAGAAGGTAACATCCCCCTTGGGAAAGGGATAAGGTCGACTCCGGTCACCTTCAACATCTTGCCTTGGTTCCCTTCGAAGTTCTTGAGAAGCTCTTATTCTCTCCTCTCCTGGTTCTCTCTCTTCCCACGTCATCACCTCACGTGGCCAACCTCCAGGTCAGCAACCCTCCCCAGTTCCTACTATCAACATTAATTATAATTTTTTTTTAAAGGGGTAAAATTGCTAATAATATATAATTAATTTTTGTATGAAAAGTAATAGTGTTGGGCAGTTTTTATAAATAAAATAGGTAAATAGAATAAGAAGTATGCCTTCTTAACAATAATAACAAAAAGTAAGGGACTAGTTTGTAAATTACAAAAATATGCCGCCCCATAAAATTCATTTCATTTGTAACAGGAATTAGCCACCAGCCTGAGTGAGAGAGGGAGAGAGAGTAGAGAAAATGCGAAGAAAGAAGAGAAGTGGTGGTAGCAACACCCTACTACTCCTCTCAACACAAGAAGAAGAAGAAAGAGGGGACTTGTGAACTACTGTACGCTGGCAGTTGCTTCACCTTCTTTTTCCTTTTTTTTTTCTTTCCCTATGTTCTTTCAGTCTACTGCTGCTGCTGCTGCTGCTTCTGCTTCTGCTTTTTCTTTTTTCCTTTTTTTCTAGTTTAAGTCCATCTACTTCCCTTTTTTTTTTCCCTCCTCAATCCTGTGGTTTACTGTTAACTTACCAGCGTCACGATTGCAGCCACTGCTTCTTTTTCTTTTTTTCTTTTTAGTTGTGGGATATTGAATCAACTTTCTCTCATTTCTTCAACTCGCGCAAAGATATCGAATTGTTCCCCTTCTATACCGGGATGACTTGAACAAGTTGACTCAGTATCGTCCGAGACTTCGAACCGTGGTCCTACCTTATGCATCCTTACCTCCTCAGGTCCAAGGTAGGACTGTACTTGTATCCGAAGTCTATGAAGACGACCTGCAACCCAAGAAATGTAAGCATGCAAGTCCACCTACCATGTCAGGGTCACCCTTGCAACGTGTCAATGGCTGCGATATATAAAATGTTCTGCACTTGCCAAGCGTCCAAGGACACATCATCCTCATTTAGCCTCAAGAAGGCTAAACCAAAGGATTTCCCCTCTCCCTGAGCCTAGAGGGAGGGAGGGAAGGAGGGGTGCCTCTACCTGGTTGGCCTTCTCCAAACCTCTGAACCACATCCCTTGAGCTATCCAGAGGAGGGCAAGGTCACTAACTAACCTCCTCACCTCAAGGTGGGGTAGGATCCCAACCTCATATATCCAAGTACCAAGTTCTAATTAGAGCTCCTTGGCCTTGCCACCAACTCAGCCAGGGGTACAGTGTTAGGGAGCAATGCCTTGGAAATTTCTTAAGGGAAATAGAATAGCTAGCAGGCCTCAACTTCCACCGTCAAGGTGGGCATCCTTGTAGAGGGCATCCACCTTGAGGTGGGCAGCCTTGTAAAGGTTGGGTAACTCAGCGGAGATAATCTAAGCAGTCTGAGGACTAAGAATCCCTAAGATTACATGTAGGGCATGTGATATATCCTCATGTAAGTGACACGTGCTGGGAGACACAAGAGGGGCACAAATTCCAGCCACAAGCAACTTCTCTCCTTGGAGATCATGAGAAACCCTCTCCCAAACCTGAGACAAAGGTAGAGGGGTCTGTTTAGAAGCGAAGGAAGGGAAGGTTTCCATACTTTGGTTGAGGTTGCCTCCTCAAAGGATTGCTAGTAGGAAAGGAGCTAAGGATCTCCCCCTGAGAGGTAGTTTCCAAGGTCACAAAGCCAAGTTTGCATTCTTTCATTCTACTTCACATGGCACATCCCCATTGGTCCACATTGCACATTACTATTGGTCCACGTGGGGACCTTGGATTGGCCCATGTGGCATACTCCCAATGGTCCATGTGGCCTCTAATTCTAAACCATAAACAAAGATTAAATCTCAATTCTAATTGACAGGTCATTTTTCTATTGAAATATAGTTTTTGAAATCAACTCTTGAGAAAGTTGAGGAGAAAAAGATTTTGAATCTTTTTGTGTTGTAAAGTTTTGGTTTTCAAGGCTTTTTTTTTTTTTTTTTTTAAGAAAAATTCCATAGAATGTGATTCTGTTGAGCCTCCGATCATCAATGTTGGAGACACAATAAAATTTCTATAAAAAGGCAAACCATAGAGGACAATGATGGATTCTACAATTTTAAAATAAATCAATGGGTAATTTTGCTATCATGAAAAGGAATACGGACAAAGACGTCCAAAATAATATTATATTCTCAAAAGGGACAAGTTTGCTCCTTGCAAATGGGCTTTATAACAATAGGCTTTCATAGAATCCCATTTAAAAGAATTCACCAAACACCACTAATTTTTCTAGGACTTCTAGTATATGGAAGTCCATTTAAAGCATCTGAGAAGCTATGCAAAATGCAACCTTAGTTTTTAGTTCCATGGGTGCAACTATTCATTATTGAAAATGTTTTCGTGTAAGATAAATTGTACCATTTTTGCAACACAAGCTAAAGTAAACTATCCTCAATACATATCCAATGATTTAAAAATTATTTTGGTTTTAAACAGCCACAAGAAAAAGAGAGGAAGATTTCCCCATTAACATTATGAGTTGAAAATACTAAAAAACAACAAGAGTAAGAATTAAACTGTTTGGAAAACGGATGACAGAACCAAATGGAGTCTAAGCATATGTAGATTATTTAGGGAAAACAAAATATTATCTACCTGAATATAGAACCAATCAACAGTTCTCCGCAGCTGTCCAACCTGCCAGGTTGCTAAAACTATCAAATTGAGTATCTAACAATACTGGTCCCTTCAATGGAAGATGCAAATTAAGATATTAAATTGTCTCAAAGAAGTTAACTTTCATGGAATGCAAAGAACAGATCCTATGAAGGCAAAGGTATAGTCAGTCAAGCATGCCCTTTGTCAGTACATCTGAAAAACATTTGAAGAAATAGCAGGATGACAAGCACTCTAGAAAAAGGACGCAATAAAGTTCATGGAGTAAAAGGCAGCAAAGTTCCTATATGGTATATTTCTAAGTCTAATATCCTATGTCCTATCCCCCAGTCACCACCATTGCATTGTGAATTCTCTACCAACATGTGGCATCACTTATTTCTCATTTGTCAACAACCTCAAGGTAAAATTATGTAATATGCCGAAGCAAATTCAAAGCATTTGGAATGAAAAGGGATTAGTAAATCTGACTGGATGATCCAGTCGAAGTCCTAGTATCTAGTCACTAATCAATTGAAATCTGAGAAACCCATTGGCATCTCCTTCTTGGTTTGTAGGATGGTGCCTCAAGCTATTTGGAAAGAGGGGAACAGAAGAATTTTTAATGGGGTTGATCCGTCAATTGTAGAGTTATAGTAAAATCTAATTAGGAATCTTTTTGTTTGAAAATGATCAGTATCTTTGGGAAACCAAGAATGCTTTGCAAATTTTTCCAATTCACTTCGGTTGCAGACTTGTAGTTTTTTTGTTGTTGTGCTGTATACCTCACATGTACATGAGCTGCAGCCTTTTTAATGCAATCAACACATTTTACATGATATATATATATATATATATATATATATAGAGCAGATCTAGTGAGCGAGTCGCTCAAGAGCGACTGCCACTGATCCATAGGCATAAGTTAATCAAACGGTGGGGAGGGTGAGGAGACTTGTGGGGAGGAACAAAATCTGGGCAGCTATGAATGGGGTAACAGAGGCTAGAAAAAAAGGTAGCTTGAGGCTCATTTTAGGTTGCCAAGTGTGACACAGAAACCCAAATTTCAGAGGACATGTGACCAATTTCTCCCTCACAATCACAATACAACTTACACGTGGAATGAAAAGTAAAATAGAAGAATTCATGCATACAAATACCTCAACCGCATTGCGTAGCAGCGGCTGGCCCAAACTTATATTTAATCCCATTACCACCGTCTATATCCACCTGTCATCATCTACTTGAACCTCATCGCCACATGTAATCCTCCATGTCATGGTGGAGTTGGAATATTTAATATGTTTGTGGTGACAGTGGTGATGAGTTGGAATATTTAAATATCTAAATATTTAATATTTAGATAGAAGGAGAAACAAGTTTGCAATCAATCTCACAAGTAAAACTGAAGTCCAACCTAATGCAAAATTTAAGTCCAACCTCATGCAACCACCATTGATAAGACCCAGAAAAAGACACCAATGGAATAATCACCTTTTCATGAAGACTGAATGACAAAAGAAAGATTCGCACCAACTCAATTAATTGCTGAAAGTATATAATTGCACTTGGGTCAAGGTCTCTTCTGGTGTTCTACCCATTGCCAAGTTGGAATCCAACATTCCACGATATCCATAAACTCAAGCCTAATCTAACTTTATTATCCCGCCCTAATCAAATTATTCATCATTTGACTATATAAACTAGTGATCTCGACTTCTTTGCACGTTCATCACGTGTAAATGAAAGTAAGTGGCGGTCCATTGATAAGACTCTTGATTTCAACCATGAAAAATAATGGCCATTTTAATATCTCAACACACAAAAATGGATTAGAATTAGACCCACCATGACAATGACCTCCACTCTAGAATTATACCACAAACATATTAAATATAATATGACAATGACAATTTCTCCACATTTTAGGGTTTGCTTCTCAATACCCTCAGTGAGGGAAGGATTACACCAGGCAATGAGGTTCAAGTAGATGATGACAGGTGGATATAGACGGTATTAATGGGATTAAATATAAATTTGGGCCAGCGGCTGCTATGCCTTGTGGTTGAGGTATTTGTATGCATGAATTCATGTATTTTACTTTTCATTCCACGTGTAAGTTGTATTGTGATTATGAGAGAGAAATTGGTCACGTGTCCACTGAAATTTGGATTTCTGTGTTACACCTGGCAACCTAAATTGAGCCTCAAGCTACCTTTTTTCTAGCCTCTGTTACCCCATTCATAGCTGCCCAGATTTTTTTCCCTCCCCACAAGTCTCCTCACCCTCCCCACCGTTTGATAAACTTACACCTATGGATCAGTGGCAGTCGCTCTTGAGCGACTCCCTCGCTAGATCTGCTCTATATATATGTCATTCACTGGGAGCACTTAATTGGCTTTATTTTTTGTTGAAAAAAAAAATAATATTGAGTTCTAAATTTCTAATTAGCAAACTTGGCAAAATAGCAAAAGAAGTTAGACATGAATGGAGCTAAATATGTTTGTTGACAACCCATTACAAATAACTAATTACTAACAGACACTTGTGTTCAATACCTTTTCCAAGACAACAGGGTCTAACAGTGAAATGTATCAAATTGAAAGATAAAGCACAACAGCTTGACACAGAGCAACCGAGAAAAAATTAATGATCGATACGGCAAATAAACATAAAATTGTTGCATTCATATACATATAACCATGATTCCACCAACAATCTCTGAATTAAACTCTAAGAAATTTAAAACTCTTTCGACACCAACGAAGAATGCTTCTTGGATTAATCAAACAGCTGATTTTATATCGGTTTAAGCATTCATTCTTACTCTCCATGTCATAAACACGTCTTTTGTTTTCAAATTAAATAGTTCCATTTCTTATCTTGTAATCATAAACAACACAATTATATAAAAAAAAAGGAGGTTGAAACTCACGGCGAATGTGGTGACAGTGGCTCCAATCAAACCAAACAGGAGAATTCCCCATGCTCGCATCCCTTCCTCTTTTTCTTGATAGGGTCTGTTTGGCGGAGGCCATGGGTTCTTGCTGTTTCCATTACTATCATCAGCGTTTCTCATCTTCTTCTCTTCGGAGATCTTATTCATCGACTCCTACTAACTGATGGTACTCCTACTCGAAACCCTAGAACCATGCTATGCGCTTCTGCAAATTTTCTTCTCTATTTTCTAGTTACTCTGTACACCGCCTTAGAATATGACTCCTTCACTCTCTCTCCTTCTGATCTTTCTCTCTCAAGATGATGGAATCAATAAGTTTTGAGGTGCCAAGGGGGTGTCGATTAATTTTGCAGAGTGCACCGTGCGGTGGCTATTGTTTCGGAAAAAGTCTTGTGTGCGGTTACTCGTATCCGGTGCGTGACCTTAGGCATGAAAGTTTGACACATGGCATGATCACGTACCATTGATAGATGCCACCTGGCAAAGCTCATCAATACTGGTTGTCAGAGTCCGATTTTATAAGAATGTTCTTACCTATCTTATCATTAATCCATTTTCAGTAGAATAAATATTTTTAAAAATTCACCATTAGATTAGGTAATCATTTTATGCATATCATGCCTACCAACAGCTAAGATGAATCTCATTTAAATTTAATGTGATTCATCTTAGCTGGAACAAAAAATGTTCTTACCTATCTTATCGTTAGCCCATTTTCACTAGACTAAATATTTTGAAAAATCGACTATTAGATTAGATAATCCTCTTATGTATATCATGCCTACCAACAGTTAAGATGAATCTCATTTAAATTTAATGTGATTCATCTTAGCTCGAACAAAACTTAGAGAGATGCCTAGAACAAAATGGGGCAAAAAATGAGTTGGAGATAATGACGTGGCAGTGCCGGAGCAAATTGGTAATGCGGCCAAACTGCTGTCCTTGATTGCAATTATTTAAAAGAGATGAACTTGATTGCATTTTGGATCGATAAAAGTACATGGCACTGAACTGTTTTTAGCCCTCTAAAATATAATATTTAGATGGTATTTTATTTTGTTAGGGTTACATTCCAAATAAACGCGTATCTCTGTTTGAAAATTACTTTTGATATTGAATTGATCATACATGATCTCCTCATATTTTCTTTGAAATAACAAAGATACATGTATCCATGTTTGAAAAATATTTTTGATATTTGATTGATACATGCTCTCCATATATTTTCTTAAAAGTAATAAAAATATGTGTATCTTCGAGTAAAAACTATTGATATTTGAGTAATATGTGTTTCTATATAAAATTGAAAAACTACATAGAGATAAATGTATTTATGTGTAAAACAGACAATAAAAAATAGTTAAATATAATACATAGAGATCCATGTATCTCTGCAAAGAACAATTCTCTAATGCCTCAAAACTTCAACCTTCGAAACCAAAACGAATCTTTGGCTATAAGGAGTAGTAATGATATTTTTTTGCTTGAAAAAAAAACTCTAGAATAATTCAACATGATGATATATAAACTGATAAACGTAAAAGGGTAATTGGCCTCCAGTCTTATTATTTTGTTTTTTGCTACATGGGGTTCTACACGAGAGTTTCTTTCTTATGGGGACATTACAAGAATCTAAACCTGTTGGCTTCGATTGCCGGAAAGAGCAGATTTTAAAGCCAGCTTTATGGTCGGACAACCAGCTTTTCTCAAATTTTTATGTGGTGGGAAAGACTGAAGCAAGTGATTTGGGACTTGGGAGGTTTATCTTCTTCCTTCCTTTGTTTATGTTTTGAGTTTTTCCTAAAACCATTCATCATAGGACCTTGAATTGTCATTGAGATGATCTAACAAGCTTTAAAGTTGAAATGTAGAACTTGTGTGATGCTTACTGTCTGGGATGAAGGGATTTGATCTCTTTTGTAGACTGGTTTATGGTGAAAAAGAACAATCTTAAATCATTTGAAGTTGGGCATTGGTTATAAAGATCAGTTCCCCTTATTGAATCATATCATTTTCCAGTCTATGGTTCCATCATGGCACCATATTAACTTTGAGAAATCAATCCTATCCAACTTGATTATGTCACTCGATTGTTGCTTGCTGAATTAATATATGATTTCTTTTGACCAAATAGTTCATCTTTTGGATGCTTTAAGGTTGTTCCAAATAGGTTGGTGGCATTGTAGCCCATAAATGGAGCTTATCAAATATGAATTTATTCAGTTTAGATGAAAAGTGGTGTGCACAAACTCGGAAACAAAGAAAGAGAGGACAATGAAAGATGGAGTGAATTTGAAAGGGATTTTCCTTAAAAGTTTGTTCCTAAACAAATACAATTGATTATGGTTGGATGCCAAAAATTATGAATCAAGGTTAGGAATATCTTGTTGTATTTTCATTGTTGAAAATTCATTAAAAAAATCCTAACCTAAATAACAAAATCAGTAGAAAAAAAAAAAAAAAAAAAAATACAGAGAAATTCATTAAAAAAAAATGCAATCAAATTCAATACCAATGCATTGAAATTCATAAAAAAATGTACTGAAGTTAAATACCGGTTCAATGAAATTTGTAAAAAATACAGTGAAAAGGGTAAATCTAGTATTTTAAAACATTAATTTTAATTTATAGGACTGCATGCATTAAAAAAAAGACCTAAATAGGACTTGTGGCATTAAAAATCCTTTCGAAGTATTGTTAGCCTTGTGGCTTCCATCATGACCTTTTTTTGTCAAAGTTTTGATGATAACAAATATTATCTTTGTTTATAATGGTTTGCATTATAAATTTGCAAGATATGCACCAAGATAACAATAAGGCAAGTTAAGAAAAGCCAAGCTTTAGCATGAATTCGAAAGATCATTAAAACTAAGCTCAAGTGGATCTTTCGCATGAACACTAAGAAGCATAGAGCAAAAAGTTATGGCTTTGTTGAAGTTCAAGGATGAAGCCAAGCACAAGAATTGAAGATTCATTTGTGAAAAATTTTGTAATAATTCTTGTGTGCGAGTGTTAGGATTTAATTTTATAAATCTCTTTATGTGGATGATCTTGGCTCATAAAACCTAGACCTAGTTGGACTTTAGGACCTTTAAACCTTATTGGTAATTTTTGTTAAAGGTGCCTAAATTGAACTAGTTGGACCTATGGACCTTTTACTTCATTAGTTATATTCTTGGTTAAGTCCCTAAGATGCCTTGCTAAATTGCTTCAAGGCATTTTGCCATTGTTTCAGTCAAACTTAATTTAAAATCATTTTTAGACAAAATTTGACTCAGCCGTTAGAACGGGTCTGGTACGCCGTTTGAACCGACCATCTCGTTTGAACGAGACAGTGAGCATGTTGGTGCTTTGTTCACTGTTCAAACGAAATGGGCCTTTTGGCTTGGCCGTTCGAATAAGTTTAGTTATCATTCGAACGAAGTTCAAAAATATGTTTTAACGGCTAGTTCGTTCGAATGCGGCTTCGGGCCATTCAAACGATATTTTGCAGGAAAGCCTATAACAGCTAGTTTTTGAACTCTAACGGTCATACTTGACCCCAAGACTATTTATACTCATTCTTTGGATCTCGTATGAACTAATGATCATACACATGATAAAGTATTTATTGAATTGGACCTTGTGGTTTAATGTTCAATTTTTAGGGACATCTGGATAATTTTTCTTTCTCAATATTCAGTATTTGTGTGTATATATGATATCTTTATTACAATATCCTTCTCTCTCTAATTATCCAAAAAAAATATGCTTCTCTCTCTACTGAAATTAGGAATGCAATTTGGTCCGTTTAGGTTTTAATTTTTTTTTTAATAAACTAAAACAACCTAGGTCAATTCTATTTCTAATATGTATGCCTTTCCAAATTTATTCATCTATTTGAGTTCCCTCCTTCCTTTTTCCATAAAAAAATTTCCCTTTAGAAATTTTGCAAAATTGATTTAATTCAAATAATTAAAACTTTCACCTTAAATAAAATATTATTCACGTCTCTCCCTTTATGGGATGAATTTTGAATTCCATTCCTCATAGATGAGAATTGACCCATTTGATGCTCTCCCTCTCCCCTAAAAAAAGTGTCTGATATTTACTTTTCAATAATATATATATAAAGTCCCGATCTAGTTAGCATATGATTACATAAGTTATGTAAGCCTGAAATCCATAGATAATTGTGGGATGCATATTTTGAAAAACTGATCATTGCATTAGATATTGTACTTATGGATGTCTTGCATGCCAAAAATTACGGAGATCCAATGCCAGAATTTCAAAATGTAGCTATGAAAAAATGTGGTCGCTGAAAACTGTCACAGTTTTTCTAGTGACATATCTCATAAATTAACCATTGAATCATTGTGATTTTTGGCAGACTTGACATACATAAATATAGCATCTAATCCAACGGTCAGTTTTTCAAAATATGTACGCATAAATATTTTGGAAAAACTGATTGTTGGATTAGATGCTAAATCTACGTACATAAGCTTATATAAACATATGCTATAAGCTTATATAAACATATGCTCACTGGATCATTATATATATATTGTTAGAAAAATTATATTTGGATTATCTAGAATTGGATAATATTGTGTATAAATAATAAACAACTAATTAAACAATACTAAAAGAATGTATAATAACTCTCTAAACTACAAAATTATATACTAATTATGATAGTATATATTTAAAGAATAAAATGAAGAAGAATAATACTTGAATAATAATTCTATTAAACCAGAATGCTATTCAAGTAATGAATAAACAAATAGGTATACAAACCAAAATACACAAACACTTTAAAATAAACACTTATAGATTTTTCCAGAAAAGCTGCAGAAGATGATCACGAAAAATTAACCAAGTCTAGTGTTGAACACTATGTCCTTAAGACAAAATACGCCCCTCCTATTGGTGCTTAGAGTTGACGAACGTCTGCCTCCTATGATAAAATGGTTAAGTCTGCAAATGAAGCACAACAATCTGCAGACACAGCGAACCAGAAAATGCTATCTTTCTCTCTCAGACACACAACAAATGAATGAATTGAATTAAAAGTAAAATGAACTCTGGACCCGTGGCCTATTTACAGATAACCTGATGCCTCTTCGTGAAGTGCAGAAAGGCACCATTGAAGACACGACTCTATGTAGGGGTGCCAAACCAGATGCAACCCTGTAGTAGCAGAACAGTCATGATTGTTCTGGCAACGTTTAAAAATCAAATAGTCAATCTGGGTTACCCAAAAGGATGATGGGCTTGGTCTAAATGACCCCACCCCACCTGACCCGATCCACGTGTGTGGTTTAGGTCAAGCTCAAGTTTGGGTAGGTTATTTTCCCTCACAAAACTTTGGTACCCCTTGAAGCCCAACCTATAGGTCTAATGTAAGGGTATATAAGCACAAGCTACCCACTATTTATTCAATGTGGGACAAAGATGACTACTACCTTCAACCACTCTCAAATGGGTGATTTTAAACTACAACTTCTCATTCAAAACCTTAGTATTTTGAGCTTATTAATACAATACATTAATCTCATTTTTTAGATGAATGCATTCCAATATGGGCCCACCTCAAAATGCTTGTGGGACTCATATATAAATAAAGCTAAAGTAGCTTACTTATGCTCAAAATATAACACACACACACACACACATATATATTAAATTTCCTTGTATTATGATATTAGTTGTCTAAGTAGTTTACTACTATACACTCTTATACACATTAGAAAAATGAAACAAAAAAAAAAAAAAAATAGAATTTTATGTCTTCATTAACTTAGGATCTGTTTACATTAACTTTTCTTAAAATTACATTTAGATCTTAAAATTTCACTTGATGTAAGAGATGATGTGATAATCATTTCTATACAATTTGAGGGGTGATAGGATAGTTAAGAAAATTTTCATACTAGAAAATCTAGTATGACAATTTTGATTTATGAAGACATGATTCGAACATGTCTTTAAAGAGATAAATGGAGAGATAAATCTCCAAAAGTGATTTTAGAAAAAAGCTAACACAAATAGGCTCTTATTATATGAATTATACTATTGGTTATTTCATTAACTTATTTTCTTGAAACATATGTTATCTAGTTAAAAGTAAAAAAAAATTAGGGGATATAACCCAAAAACCCCTATTGTAGTGGTAGTAGACAAAAAATCCCTTCCTAAAAAGTCAAAATTTTATATTTACTTATCTAATATGATCTGACATATATACCCTCAATTAATTACTAAAAATTCAAATTTTTTATCATTTTCAATTTGGGACGAATATGGTTAGGATGAGCTCCAGCCGAATTTCTAGGCCGCAGAGAATGGATCATATCCCTGTTATGAGAGTTATGCAGGAGCACATTTCTACAACATCAAAAAGTGGTCTCCGACCTCGATAGAGAGTAGAAGAGTCAGTGAGAAATCCTCGGGGCGGGAAAAAAATGCAGCTGACGATAAATCCCCTAAAATAAATGTGTCAAAATGAACGGTTTCATTTGCTTCGCTGCCTTGCAACCCCACCAAATCCCAGTTCTCAACTTAATCACGAGCAGTGGAGCAGTAGTAGACTATTATTGTTTGGGACCCAAATGCATAAACGTCACTGACTTGTTCTACGTGATTACCTTGCAAATACTAATCCTCCATAACCCCGAAATAGCACCTAAGATGTTCGATGAAATGCCCCAATGAAAGAAGCACATTGCAACATGTCAAATAAGTAAAATTACTATTCTTTTTAGATTATATTTATAGGTAAATTTACTTATTTATTTAAATACATATTAATAGGTAAATTTAATTATTTCCAAATAAGTTTACTTATTTCTAGTTAATTTATATAAGTAAATTTACTTATTTCCAAATACGTTTATTTATTTTTAGTTTATATATATTGGTAAATTTACTTATTTGTTTAAAGGCATATAAATAGGTAAATTTACTTATTTCCAAATAAGTTTACTTATTTATAGTTAATAAATATAGGTAAATTTACTTACTTCCAAATACATTTATTTATTTCTAGTTTATATAAATAGGTAAATTTACTTATTTGTTTAAAGACATATAAATTCATATTTGCAACATGTGGGTCTGCTATCAAAAAGTCAAAAAATGAGAATGTAAATGAGAACTAAAACATATTTCACAAAAAGTATAAAAAAAAAAAAAAGAGAAATAGAGGGAAATCATACCTTGTACGTGAAAGAGAAAAGTGAAATAAAATTACTATTCTTTCTAGATTATATTTATAGGTAAATTTACTTATTTATTTAAATACATATAAATAGGTAAATTTAATTATTTCCAAATAAGTTTACTTATTTCTAGTTAATATATATAGGTAAATTTACTTATTTCCAAATACGTTTATTTATTTTTAGTTTATATATATAGGTAAATTTACTTATTTGTTTAAGGACATATAAATAGGTAAATTTAATTATTTCCAAATAAGTTTACTTATTACTAGTTAATAAATATAGGTAAATTTACTTACTTCCAAATACGTTTATTTATTTCTAGTTTATATAAATAGGTAAATTTACTTATTTGTTTAAAGCAATAAACAGATATATCACAATTAAAAATCAAAATTTGAATTGAATTAAATCTCAAAAACTTACTATAATGTCAGAAAAAGAGTTACACTATTTAAAAGAATAAAACTCTCCATAAAAACAATAAAAGGGTAAATTTGTCATTAAATAATTAAAGTTGACTTTAGAAAATCTTGGAGGGGGTTATGGGTAAACATTATAGTGTTCTGGGCCTACTGGTATAAAATTTAATATCTAAGGGGGTTTGGATAATTTGTCCAAAAAATTAAGAGAGAAAAAGAAATTGAATTGTAATATATATTTTGATTTTCTTTTAGTTTTTATCTGTTCAAAGAAGCTTATAATTATTTTTTATTATCTTCATCGGATACATACTATTTGAAAGGAGGTTTATGTGATATTACCAAATCAAGAATCGAAATAATTCGATTCAGCTTGGTTCTACAGTAAGATCAATTTGATTCTGATTTAGGTTTTGACAAAACTGATCTAATTAAGTCGATTTGGTTACAAGTTGTCTTCAAATTAGTTGTGCTACAATTTAAGCAAGTTGGATTGGTTGAGAGTTTAATTTAGGCTCAACTTGAGGGGTAGAAGCCTTTACACAGTTTAACCCAATCTAAGCTTCAACCCAAGCAAACTTAATCCAAGCACCACCTAAGTTTAAATTTGAGCAATGCTAGTGATTCCATCCACTTTTTCTGTATTATACTCACGTCTGACATGTTAAGTTTCCACGTCAGCAACATGAAACTACCTAGTACAGTGAAAACATCCTTAACACAATTAAAGTGCCACGTCAGCAACATGAAACTACCTCAGCACAGTGAAAATATCCCAAGACAGTGAAAACACCTTTAACACAATTACCACAGTTTTTTTAGGATTTTCATTGTTTTTTTTTTTTTTGGTATTTCCATTATGTTTTTTCTGGTTTTCATTGTATTTTTCCATGTTTTCACATTGTTTTCTGGGTTTTCACAGTATTTTTTTTGTGTTTCAATTGTGTTTTCAATGTGTTTTTTGGATTTTCTTTGTGTTTTTACCAGTTTTCACTTTGTTTTTTTTAATGTGAAAACACACAAAAAAAAAAAAAAAAAAAAAAAAAAAAA
>JAESVK010000050.1:3571207-3595803 GCA_017140935.1 Hamamelis virginiana | reverse complement strand
ATATATATATATATATATATATATATATATATATATATATATATATTATTCACTTGTTGTCTATAAAATCATGACTAAGACCAGTTACAACAATTTTTTGCTGAAGGAGTGAGGCGAGAAATGCATCCTTGTATTCCTGCTGGAATATGATCTTGCAATATTAAACTCATGATTTAAAATGTATGACAAGCACATTGTATCATTTTAAAATTGATCAAACAAGAGTCAAATTGAGTTTGTTCTTATGAGGGTAGAGGGGGCAACATTTATGGTCCCCTGGTTCGTCAGTTAGAAGAAGAAAATAAGAGAAAATAGAGGTGATGATGCAACCGCCAAGTTGTCATCCAAATAAGCATTTATGTGACACATCTAGAATAATCTTTGAAGATGTCAAATGTGGTTGTTACTTGGGTATTTAATATTTCAGTAGTTTGCAATGTTAGTAAGTTGTGTCTTATTTGAAGTGACTAGAAAATGTCAAATTTACTACTTAGGAAGATGTTGAGTTTATTTTGGAAAGTAATGCTATACGTTCCTAAAAAGTGTGCCCCTAATCAATCCAAGCCTTCCACTTTTTGCAAGGGCTGACTTTGGTAAAAAAAGAAGGGTTTGATCATTGGCCACATCATTAGGGACACATTTTTAGGGACTATGTTACACAGACTCGGTATAAGTGTCAGGTGTGGGTACATGTCCAAGTATAGGATTTGTCTATTTTAAAGTGTCCAAGGAGGGTTCCTTAGTAAGGTGTGTCTTATTTAAATTGTCTAGAAAATGAAAGATTGACCACTTAGGAAGATGTTTATTTTGGAATTGTCCAAGTTAGGTCCATTGGAAGATATTGTAATCTATATAAGTTCTAATGAAATAAAGAAATGGAAGGCTGCATTTACTTAAAAATGTTTCCGCAAGTTTCCTTGCTTTGAAGTGGAGTGATTCCTCCTCAAAATCAAGCGTTTGGATTGGTCACATTGAGTGGTTCCACAATTGGCAATTTGTGTGATTCTATTGCTCCTGGCAAGTGATTCCTTGGTAACCATGTGACGGTTTGTTTACGTAAGGAAAATGAAGGAAGTGAAAGGATGGACCTCACCCATGCCTTTTTGGAATGCAGTTGTACCCTATACTGAAATGTTATACCAGTGTTTTACTTTGTTTACAAGGCCTTTATATTCAATAGGTAGCCTATAAGTGGCATCGTAATTTGGTGCACATGGAACTTAGGACTAATTAGCCTCCCTCCTTTAGTTCTCTCATTCAATAGGAGTTCATTTAGGCTTTAGGCCTCTCTCTTCTATGAGAGTTTATTTAGGCCTAAGGTTTCTATCCTTTAATAAGAGTTTATTTAGACTTAAATTCTTGTCTTTAATAAGTTTTAGTGGGCATCAAGGCAACAAGGGCTTGAGGAAAGTCCTCTCAGGGGCTCGTCCTCTCAGTGGTTTGATCATTGTAATTTTGACATGCCTGTCATACATAGGAAGAATATTAAATCCAACGGTCAGTTTTTCAAAATACCCATTTTATGTTGGCCAAAAGGCCAAGTCCTCATGTAAGGAAGTCCTCACAAGAACGGGACTCTGTATATATATATATATATAATGTTATACTGGTTTGGTCCGGGTTATGTTGGTTTGGAAATTTACCTAAACCGGGACCAAACCAATCCGGTGAAAAAATAAAAAAATCAAACCAACCCAAACCAAATTACCAAAAAAACCAGACCAAACCAGCCTTTTAGTTTGGTTTGGTTGGTTTTTTGAACACCCCTAAACACTTGTCAGGAGATGGATGAGGAAGAGAAGAGAAAATGGGTTAAAAAGAACTTGGTAGCGGAGCTAATGGGGAAAAAACTAACAATATTGTCCAGGTTTAATGTTGCACATGTGCAGTCTTCTCTTGATTCTATGAGAAATATGTCAAACTTGTGGTCAGGGATTCAAGATGTAAGTACAATATTATGGTGTTAAGATTTCTCTTATAATATTTATTGTATTAGAAAAGTGGGTAAACTATTTTTTGACTTTTCAGTGTTTTTTATTATTATTAAAAATGTAGGTTATCCAGGTCAGCGGAGAGCTAAAGTTGCAGAAGTATCCAAATTTGGACGGCCGGTAAGTGGCTTTTACTTGTAGGATCATAGTTTCTTTGTTGATTATTGTTGTGTCATTTAATATGTTAAAACTTGCCCTCAGATATTAAGAGGTCCATAAATAATTTATATGTCTATTGTCTACTAAAATTTATATCCTCTTTTTGTTTTATGTGTATGCGGTTATTATTCGGGAGTGGAAGTTCATGATAATTTCCCTCTTTCAGTAAGAAAGCTAACTATGATCGTCTGAGGTGGTTGTTCAAAAGGGTTATAAATAATTGATAATTAAGTGGCACAGATAGAAGATGACTTCTGCCTAAAGTCTGTTATTGGGAACTTGAATTAATTTTTCCTATGTAATGTTTATTGAATGAGCCAATATCCAGGGAACAATCTGGATGAATAAATAGGAGGTTCTAAACTTAGAAGAAAGTGGCCTTAGAAAATCAACAATTTGATTTAAATTGCCGAGGCCATTGCTGTTTCAAGAAGTTGGGCTTAAGTGATTGATTTGATAAATTATGATGCATTGTTTGGTAAGAAAGGCTTAATCATATAAAAAATGAACTAACGTCAAAGTTTCATCATAACTACTTGGGTTGGCTAGACAAATCCTTTCTCATCCTTCTACCCTGTCGTGGAAGATTGCAAAGGGAAGATTTAAGCGAAGGGAAATAAATTAAATTGTTTGAACTCCAAGCAACAAAATCTGTTATCTTTTAAGATGAACTATGGAATTCAATGATCTTTAGGCAAATGCTGCATATGTGATGAATGATATATTATATATAACAGAGAAGCTAGCATTAGGATCTAAAAGACAATGATGGACTCAGATAGTTATTGCATGTACATTATTTTAGAGGTTGTAATTGAATTGAGTGAAAGCTCTTCTATGAAAGTTGATGATCTTTTGCTGAACTTTTACAAGTTCAAAAGAGGCACCTGGAAGTTATTCCTGTGATGCAGATATTTATGATTTGGAAGTGTAGTTTGACATTGTTCATTAACTTGTCCTATTAAATGCTTTATTTTTCTCAATTTCCCTAATCAGTGCTTAAGTTTTAGCCTAAAGACCCTGAATATACTAGGTTTCATTCTCTACGTTAGATACTTGGTTGCTCTTTTGGTTCACTGGACTTCCTGTCTTGTTGGCTTTTAGAAACTGCATGTTCTTTTTTTGGTTGTAATGGAAACTGGAAATAACTTGACTGCATGTCTTTTCTTGATCATTTGTCACTATTTGAAACTTTTTCCTTGAGGGAAACTTCAAAGTTTTTATGTTCTAAGCATTTCAGATGGTTTGTTAGCTTAAAAGCATAATCTCTTGTTAGTGTGAAGTTTGCAACCTGAAAGTCTAAGCTTGTAGGTGGAGGGCCCAATACAGGTATATGAAGCTATAGCAAGCCTTTTATTTAGATGATGTGGGATAGAGTGGATTCTATTCTTCTACACTCCCCGTCACGTGCAAGCTCGTTTGGGCCTTGTTACATGGATAACCAATGCTCTCATATCATGTTAAGTTTCCAACCTAAAAACCTAAGCTTGTATGTGGAGGGCCGTATATGAAGCTATAACAAGCCTTTTATTTAGGCGATGTTGGATAGAATGGATTCTATTCTTCTACAGTTAGTGCCACATTGGTCAGTCCCTATTCACTTTGTTTCATTGTCCCTGTGTAAAATTGTATCACGACCTTGTACAAAAATTTCATTTTTGAGGGACTTTTGGGCCTTCAAAATTGGAAAGGGTGTGTCCAGTTTTATTTCCTATCGAGGGACACAGTTTTAACTGTCGATGTAAATGGGTTTTAGAGATATATCGCTTTCTATTGTTTCATTAATCTCAAACAATATATGGAAATGAAGAAAACTTTATAGCATTTCCAGAAGACAGGTCATTTAAGAGATTTCAGAAAACAGTTTGAAAAAAAAAACAACATAATTCTCATCATTTTTGCTTTGAGATTTAACTCCTTTTTCATTAAACTAACTCAATTAGGCTCCCATATTTTGCATTTGGACCTCAAATAACCTCAGTTTTATGATGACCAATGCAATGAAGCCAAAATAAGGAGTTTTATATCTTTTCTGCCATTTTCATTTTCTTGGTATGCAGAAACAGAACAAAATATCTCTGAATGTTTTAGGAAAAGGGGAAAACTTTGAAAAACTTGAAAAGACTTTACAATCTAAAAATCTATACAAAGTTATGCCTGATGCAATTTTATGTTAGATTTGAGTAGAGAGATGGGGGATGTGAGAGAACCTAAACAACTGAAGGGAAATAACTCATGAATTTTAGAACATGAGAACTTGAGTTCTCTGAACATTTCGTTTGGTCCTCCCAAAATATTAAAAGGTTTGATACTTTTGATCAAAATGTCTTAACAATTTTGACACGTGATCATAACTGAACTGTTTACCCATTGTATTTAAACATGACTACCTGGCTTGTTAAATATTTTAGCATAGACTTTGCACAAATTTTGTTTTAATGTTGGTCAGCATCTTTTGTTGCATCTTGTGGTGGCTTGGCAAACTGCCTGTTGACAATTCGTCTATTCATGCATTCATTTACAATAAAAATGACCTATTAAAGTGTTTTCCTTTTAAAGGCTAAATTGAGGAGCTCGTCTTGGTGGATACGGTATTTTGTTCAGACCAGCTTGGAAGAGAATGAAGCTGCCATCAAGAAGTTTGAGCAGGCTGCAACAAAGAGGTCATACGCACCAACCTGCCAAATTTTCCACCTCAGGTCATACAGTTGACATCTCACACATAATTCTATAGCATTCCTTAGTGCATCTAAATCAGAATCATCTTCAGCTCTCATCTGAAATGTTTTCTTTAGGATAATTTAAATTCATTGGGAAAATATTGATCATAATCAAGTAATCTTATTTTTGTGTTCCAAACGAAATATTTTTGATATTCTTTGATTGAAAATTTTATTCTGAGGTAGAGCATGAATTAATATGAACTCTCTCAAAGGTTTTTTAGTTAAATTAGCGTTTCACGGTTTCACCACTGACTGTTATAATTGGGAACACATTTTTGTTAGGCTGATACTTTTCCTAGAATAGAACTATACTAGCTTTGCAATTTTTCATGATAGTTTTACCTTCATTTTTTTTAGGAAGATAGAGTTGTAATGTTGGTCAGTTAAATAACCAGTGCTTGTATAAACTTTTGGTGAATGTGACTGCCAGAGTACTGGGAAGGACTATTAAGCCCTGTGATTTTTTTATTTTTTTTTTGGCTGGGGAAGGGTTGTTTTAGAATCCCTTCCTATCTTGCAATCCAAAGTCCCAACCTCCTTTTTTAGGGCTCGATACTCAAACTTGAAGCCTCATCTTTATGAAACGAGGAGAGATCCCGTCGTGATTCAAGGCCATTGGCAGGGTCTCTAGATTTTTACTCAGCATGTATTGTACTGGTCCATACATGAAACTCTCTCTCTCTCTCTCTCTCTCTCTCTCTCTCTCTCTCTCTCTCTATATATATATATATATATATATATATATATGTCAATTATGATATTCCTTTCTTCAGTGTGCACCTCCCACAGTGAATGTATCAATTAAATTCTGACCCACCTGTGGGATCGGTCGGATCCAAAAATTAATATTGATTGATGTTTTTGGTTAATTCTTAAAGAATTGAGGTTTAAACATAACTGGAAATGGCAATTTGTTTGCTTGCATTGTGTCCCTGAGAATTTTTACGTTGAATAACTAATTATTTAAGCAGTTGGGTTGACTTGTTCTAAAGTAGGTTTTAAGGGCGTCCGGATTTGCTGGTGAGCAGGCCTTTGCTCACTAAGTGGTGAGCAGTCCTTGGATGGGCGACACGGAGGCGCACAGAAGGATCTAATGACTGGGACAAAAAACACAAATGGGGATGTCGTTTTGGGATTAAAAACACTATTAATGTTTGTTAACGTCTCTCCCATTAGTTGACTATTTGTCCCAATAGTCCACTATCTCTCCATCTTCCCCCAAATTTTTTGTTTCTCTCTTCACAACCCAAAGGTTTCTCTCCTCAAAACCCAAATTTCCTCTCTCCCAACAACAATTCGAGCTCTCTATGTCTCTCAATGGCTACTAAAATGGAAAATAAAACCCAGTCATCATCACAGCACTCCTCATTCCAACATTTTTCCATACGCAGATAAACTCTCCCCTGTAAATCTAGGGTTTCAAACTCACTGTAAATCTAGGGTTTCTATTATTTTGAACTCAAAATCCCTAAACCTTACCTCTAACCCTAATGACACTGGAAAGAAACAAAGTACTGATCTCGGCAATGGAAGCGAAATTATCTACATTCCACGGTTCCTATCGTTTGATGAGTCTTGGAAATGGTTCCATTACCTCGACAAACAGATTCCTCAGACCAGGCCTACAATTCGCGTCTTCGGACGATCTTGCCTTTAGGTTTATTTCTACCAATCTATATATATATATAGCTGCGCTGCATATGTGTGTAATTCCTATTTTTTCCTCTTTATTACTTGGAATCATCTTTGTTCAATCATTTGAGATGATTACCTCTTTTTTTTTCCCTTCAAAATAGTGAGCAATCAATTTGATTTTACACTCTGTTTGAGTGCTGGGAACAAACTTGAAAATTTTGAGTCTTGAAAAGGGGCATTGCTCAGAGAGCTCGGATTGTTGTTGGGAAAGAGGAAATTTGGGTTTTGAGGAGAGAGACATTTGGATTGTGAAGAGAGAGAACCAAAAAATTTGGGGGAAGATGGAGAGACAGTGGACCGTTGGGAGAGATAATTGACTAATGGGAGAGACGTTAATAGAAGTTAACAGCGTTTTTAATCCCAAAACAACATTCTCATTTGTGTTTTTTGCGCCAGCCATGTGCCTCCATGTCGCCCATCCAATGGCTGCTCACCACCTAGTGAGCAAAGGCCTGCTCACCAGCAAATTCGGACGCGTTTTAAGGTTTTATCACTTATGTTTTAAGTAATAGTGTCTCTAATATTCAGTGGTTTCATTGAGGACCACACTGGCTCCCTACCCTCATCCATAAGGTCCTCTCTCTCTCTCTCTCTCTCTCTCTCTCAAAATAAAATGAGGACGACAACTTCTAGCACTTGGCTACAAGTGACAGAGAGGCCAGTATCATGATGATGAAAACTCCAGCACGGCTTCACAAAATAAGGGATCTCTCTCTCTCAAATGAGGATGACAACTTATACCACTTGGCTACGAGTGACAGAAAGGCCAGTATCATGATCGAAGACAAACAGCGTACCGGCAGGGCCGCACAAAATAAGGGAGGCAACTAATGTTACTAGGCCAAAAGGTCGCACCAACAAGTGGTAGAATACCAGAATTTCCCCGAGACATAAATTCTCCATGTCAAATAATTGCTACAGACGAAAAAGGTTGGAATTTATATGATGTCGACACGTGGTAACAGTTGAGATTGAAGTTATCCACAAAAGCCGAAGCCATTCATCTCGGATATTAGCTTAGTTCACCTAAACAATCTAGATGACTTTCAATTATATAAGGAATAATTCTACTTGCTGGAAAGTGGATATACCTAGCTTCCTAGTCCAAATCGAAGCTAGGGAATTAGGACTCTTTTTCTCCTGTAAATAGGTGGCCATCCTAAAGGCATAAAGGTATGCAATATTAACTCTTTTATTAGGTTCTCTTTACAGTCAAAATCACTCAAGGAGTCAAGTTCATTCACTTGATTATTAGAGAGTTTTAGGTAAGGCCCCCTTGCTCTTTGATATTTCTACAATAGTGCCTCTTTCATATTTCTAGAATAGTGCATATGGGATCATACTGTGACCAAATTTTTTATTAAAAAAATGCAAAAAAATTATGTGACCGATGGTTCAGTACTTTGGGAGAAATTTTTGGGACGTTTAGCATTAGCATTGATTTTTTACTTGAACCAATATGTGAATCTCATTTGTGGTAGGATCTGGCTCTAGTACTCCTCATGCAAGAGGTCCATTGGTGCTTAATTAGTCAATGAGCCAATGAACCTGTCCCTTATTCCCAACTACATGAGCTATCTTGATATATAGAAACTAAGGATTATAGTTAAAATGTCATGGAAGTTATATTAAGCTAAATTAAGCTGGACGCAAGCTGAGTTTGTCTTTTCTCATTGCCAAATCTTTATCCACCTTTACTGTAGTTGTCCCATTCAAATGGGACCCTTTGGCACGCCATGTGAATGTCAAGTGACAGATAGAGAGAGCCATCATCATGCACCTCCCCACCCTCTAATCATAGATATTTTCTTGCTCTCCAAACTGAAACTGTTAGTGTCATCAACACTCAAAATTAAGACTTGAAATCCAGCACGCATATATAGCATTATATATATAATCATAGATATTTTCTTGCTCTCCAAACTGAAACTGTTAATGTCAAAACTGGTTTTGTGGCATTACTGAAGCAAATAAATTGCAACCAGCCCGTACCTAAAAGATCTTTGAGTTTGAGTGAGGGGAGCTAGGGTGGCTGTTGTTGCAGCAACTTGTCCCCACCTAATTGACCTAAATAAGTGAAGGCAATGTTCAAATAGTCTGGTCTGATAAGAACAAGCATGGGTATGGCGATTATGATGGGACCTTCAACATAAATGTTCCTACCTTAATTCTGTCGTTTATTGAAAACGCTAAATAATATGTCATGTCAACTGTTGCATATGGTGTACGTCTTATTAATTATCATAGTATTTATGCTAATATGAAAATGTTTCATCAATTATCAAATTATGTTTTAAAATTAGAAATAATAAAAGAGATGATACGTGTATCAACACTTTAATATTAATATACAAAGGGAGTAGCTCTTTCTTTCTTTGTAATAATATTACAAACTTTAGGACTACTTCCACTAAAGTTTGAGTCCAATTACATAAATTTTTATAAATGGATATATGAAATTATCCACAAACTTCGTTCATCTAATAATTTGAGTCCATTTGGATAGCTAAATTATTCCCGTGGGTTCAAGATGGAAAGTAGCAAGTCAAAAAAGGACACGTAGAAGTGTAAAACAATTATCTTTAGAGCATTATCTAAGATCTAAGAGATACAATAATAATATGTTACAAATTAAAGCTGTGTAGGTAGCCACCGAGCAATAGATCCACCACATTTCCACTAAATTTGCACATACAGTAGCAGTTCGTGATCACTCAAGTTTTAGTAATGGCTCCCAATTAAGGACGAACCTCGTGCTGCCTATCTACCTTCGCATTAATATTCTAGCTACTTCACAAAGAACGTGATAATGTTTGGACTAAATCGGTAAAGACAGTCTGGGATCTAATATATATATATATATATATATATATATATACAAAATGCATTTATCACGTGGACTTGATCCGACGTATAGTCACTTTCATACGGCAAGTATTAATTGTTGGATTAGATACATCTCTTTTGTATCCAACGTTGGTTTTTGAAAAATGTCATTGTGAAAATTTGCAACGTATTTGTTCTTCAAAGTATCTCTATTTTTTTACAGTTAATTTTTTCAAAAACCAATTGTTGGATCACTGTATTTTTTTGTAGGCATGACAAACAAAAGAGGAGTATCTAATCAAACGGTCGGTTTTACAAAATCTCTTCTGAAATTGGTCATATGGAGGTGACCTGATAATAGCATTTCTAATATATATATAGTCATTTTCTTATGAGGACGTCCTCACATAAGCTTATGTGAGAACTTGACTTTTTAGCTAATCTAGAATGAATATTTTGAAAAACCGGCCGTTGGATTGAATATTCATTCTATATATGACATGCATGCCAAAAATCACAGTGATCTGACGGATGGTTTTTAAAATATAGACTGTGAAAAATTATGACATTATCTAATGGTCACAATTTTTCAGACTGTATATTAGAAACCGACCGTCAGATCATTATGATTTTTGGCATGCATGACATACATTGGGAGAATATTTAATCCAACGGTCAGTTTTCCAAAATTTCAATCTTATATCGACTAAAAGGTCAAGTCCTCACATAAAGAAGTCCTCGTAAGAAAATTACTCTATATATATATATATATAGTTCGATCTAGTAAGCATATGCTGACTTTCGCGAAAGTTAGCATAAAGCTCATATGGAATTGTGGGATCCATATATATTTTGAAAAACCGACCGTTGGATTAGATACCCTTATTATGGATGTCAAGTCTGCCAAAAATCACAGTGATTCGATATAGGCATCTCAAAATACAGAATGTGAAAAATTCTGATCAATGAAAATTGTGATTGTTTTTCTCAGTGGCATATATGAGAAACCGATCGTTGGATCACTGAAAATTATGAGCTTCCTGCTAACTTTCGTGAAAGTCAACATATGCTGATAGCATCATTTTTGTATATATATATATATATATATACACGTCAACCTGATGTAAGTTGCATCAGGTCATCTGTTGAGGCACTTGTAAATATTATTTTGAAAAATTGACCATTGGATTAGATATTCATCTTTTTTTTTTTTTTAATGTCTACCAAAAATCACAGTGATCCACCGGTTGATTTTTGGAAAAACTTACTGTGAAAAAATTGTAATATTTTGAAGAATAAAAATTCATAGTTTTTCAAAAGTGACTTTTTTTTTTTTTTTTTTGAACAGACTCTTGGGTTACTGTGATTTTTGACAGACATGTCAAACATAAGAGGAATATCTAATACAACAGTTAGTTTTTTGAAATAAGGTCTTCAAGTGCCTCTAAAGCATATAACTTAATGCAACTTGCATTAAATTGACCCGATAATGGCATTATAGAACCGCCACATCAGCGTACTATTCTTTATATATATATATATATATATATATATATATATATATATATAGAGAGAGAGAGAGAGAGAGAGAGAGAGAGAGAGAGAGAGTTGCTAATATAAGTTTTGGAAAACTGACCGTTGGATTAGATACCATCGTAATGTATGTCATGCCTGCCAAAAATCACAGTAATCCAACGGTTGGTTTTTGAGAAAACTGACTGCTAAAAAATGTTAACATTTTAAAGAACAAAAAAGTCATAGTTTTTCAAAGTTACAATTTTCAAAAACCAACCGTTGAATCACTGTGATTTTTGGCAGGCATGACATACATTACAGGGGTATCTAATCCAACGATCAGTTTTCCAAAATTTACAGTGCAAGGGCTCTACAAGAGGGCACCTGATGCAAGATGCATCAAGTGCACCTGATATTAGCACCTCCGTATATGTATAGTAATTTTCTTATGAGGACTTCTTTATGTGAGAACTTGGCCTTTTAGTCTATGTAAGGTGAAAATTTTGGAAAACCGACGGTTGGTTTAAATATTCTCCCAATGTATGTATGCCAAAAATCACAATGATCTGACGGTCGGTTTCTAATATACAGATTGTGAAAATTGTGACCATTAATTAAATATTGTCATAATTTTTCACTGTCTGTATTTTAGAAACCATTTTTCAGATCACTATAATTTTTGACATGCATACCATACATATAATGAATATTCAATCCAATGGCTAATTTTTCAAAATACCTATTCTACATTAGATAAAAAGTCAAGTCCTCACTTGGTCGAATGAATGAATGTTTGTTTTTGTTTGCTTGAATGCTAATTTTTAAGGAATCGAATTGCTCTTGCAAAAAGACAGACCCACGTCCAATAATTGGTTCAATTTGACCAGTACACAACGATATTTATTGTTCTCTCTCTCTCTCGCTCTCTCTCTCTAACATAGCACGGTCTGCAGGGGCATCTATGAGCGGCTGTGGGGCGGGGGGGGCTGCAGGTGGGGTTTGACGGTAGCCGCATTATGTACATGCAGTATAAATTTTGAATAGACAGTATTCCACCATGATTATCCCATGCCTGACACATTTTCGACAAACTTTGCAGGAAACATGGGGCTTGGGATGTCAAAATCTATGGGCCGCTCTCTCACTCTCTCTCTCTCTCTGTTTAATTATTTACATATAATTGAAGTTAATAAATAATTATAAAAATACATTAACAATACCATAGTTATCAGAACCGGACCGGCCCGACCGGTCGGACCGGTGAACCGGCCATAGAACCGGGCTGGGTTGGCAATTGGACCGTTTAAGTAAAAAAACCATAGAAAACTGGTCAACCCGGGCGAATTTTAGTGAACCGTGTGATCCGGGCGGTTTTATGTGAACCGGACGGTTTTTTAAGGGGTTTAAAAAAATGATTAAAATGACCAATTTCCCAATTTTTTCAAACACAATCACTTATAATTTGAGGGGTTTTATTGTCCATTCATCACCAAAATTACATTAGATTTATATAAGACATCAATTAAAATGAAATACTGTGTAATTGTGATTTTAATTTGTGTTTGCTTATACTTGCTAATGGAATGTACTAATATAGTGCCTCTGTACACTGGCTTAATAATCAAAGTCAATTAGAAAATTTGACTTTTTAAAAATAATAATATTAATAATTGAACTGATTGAAATTTTAGTTGTTAAATAGTATTAGACTACAAGAGTGTTTATGTTAAAAATACATATTTATGATGTGTTAGCTTAGAAATTTTTTTTTTCATTAATATATATATTTTTTAATTATTTAATTATATCACCGGTCCGACCATTGACCCGGTGGTTGAACCAGTGACCCGACCACCCGGCCTCTTGTCCGGGTCGATGTCCGGTCCGGTTCTGATAACTATGAACAATACTATACATCGCTACAACAAATTACAAGTATCATTATAAAAAATAAACGATGACTGTTTTGGAAAATCACCAATAAATATTTTTAAAAATTTATAGTCCTTATCTCTTGTAACGATATTTGTAGTAATATATTGCAACGATGCATAACATTTTTCAAAATATATTTTAAAAAATCGATTATTGGATTAGATTTTTTTTTTTTTTAATTGATGACATATATACTTGTATGCCAAACATCACGGTGATTCAATGTCAACATTTTAAAATATAGATTGTAAAAAACTATGACGCCTAAAAACTGTCATAGTATTTTTTAGTGGCATTTTTTAAAAATTGATTGTTGGATTACTGTAATTTTTGACATGTATAACATACATAATTATAATATCTAATTCAATTATCAGCGTTTCAAAATATTTATTCCACAATTATCTATTAGTTTTATATTTTCTTTAGTTAAAAGTAAATATACGCAGACATGACCATTTCTATATTCATGTACGAGTGCAAACCCGTCCAATGGGCGGGAGTTATCAATAAGATTTTATCTAATAAATTATAATTGTATAAAATAAGTATTTTGATTAGATGATTTTGATTATTTGACCTTAATTATATTTATAGGGTTAGAATATATATTTTAATAAATAAGAAATATTAAAATTGTTAAATAAATCAGAGAAAATTAATTTGGATGTATTATTCAAAAACTAAAAATTTTAAAATACTACAAAAAAGTAAAAAGTAAAGTGGAACTAATTTTTTAAATAAAAATAAAAGAGTAATGTTATATATCGCTGCAACAAATCACTACAAATATCACTACATGAAGAAAATGATGGTAGTTTTAAAAAATCACTAATGGGTATATTTAGAAATTCACTATCTTTCTTTCTTGTAGCGATACATTGTAGTGATGCATAACATTTTCCAAAATAAAATATAATTAAGAAAGAGAGAGAGAGAGAAGTAGATGAGATCCACAATAAATAAAAAAGAAAAAAAAATTAAGGAACATGCTATTTTGCTCATCTTATTGGTTGGCATTTGATGCGTGGTTCATATTAATAAATTTAATATTTTTATTTTTTTCCAAGATCATAAAAACCATTGTTTTAAAACCCGGACCGTTCATTGAACAGGAAAGTTACCGGGTTAAGGGTCATCCGGTTGAACCGCCAGGTTGAACCGTGACGTCATAAATATATTATTTATTTATTTATTAGAATAAAAGTTGTAAATGATTCAAAATATAATTTTTTTTTAAATGTTTGTGCAATCAATTTATATATTTGAATTTATGTGCAGTCATCAAAATTGAAAATTGATAATTACTATTGATTAATCTTTATTATATATATTTTTAAAAATGCAAGATAAGAATATTGTATTATTAAATTAGGTGTTTTGGTTTCTTTTTGTTATTTGAGATTTTTTAAGACTAATTTGCCTTTTTAGCCTTCTTGGCTTTAAGAAATTTAAAAAATATTGGGACTATTTTAGTCATTTTCGCACCTCAAAAAAAAAAAAAAAAAACCTGGGTTGACCGGTTGAATCGCCGGGTTGAACGGTTTTTTTAAAAAAATGGGTTTTTGTGGGTTAAACCAACTGGATAGGGGACCAATTCCTTGTTCAACCACCGGCCGGTCCGGTCCGAGTTTGATAACAATGATAAAAACCATTAGTCCATGTGAGGTAATTGGAAAAAGGTAGTGAAATAACATTACTAAAAAATTAATTATGGAAAGAAAAATAAAACTTAAATGAAACCCACATGAATAAATAACATTTAAAGTTTAAATTTCATTTAATTAATTGGACCAATAATATAATGTCATATTATTTTAAAGTGGAACTAAAATCAATAAAAATGAAAAAAGAGAGAATTGAGGAGAGAAAAGTGTGAAAGCTAACCCCAAGGGGTAGATCACTTGGCCAAAAACCCTTGGAAACCAAGGTGAGGTCATGGGTTCGAACCTTTGGGCCAGCTCCCTGGACGTACAGCATAGCAATGTTGGTAGGACATGCCTCCAGCGACGGGTAATCAATTCCTGAATCTGGGTGAGGGCATGAATTCCCGTCACTATGCGAGTCCGTGTCTTACTGGTGTGTGTGTTGAGGAGCCTGTGCACATATTCGGGGTTTGTCCCTCGATTCTACTATGATTAAATGACATTAGGTATCGATTCCGAAGTCGTAAGATGACAGATCGAGAGAATTTATCATTGTATCAAAAAAAAAAAAAAAAAAAAAAGGAAAAAGTATGAAACCAAAAAAAAAAAAAAAAATTCTATGACAGCCAGATGAACGTACTATTTTTATAGTATAATATACAACTTTAAGTTGATTGATCCACACAGTCAAAATCAAGGAAATTGAATTCCTCACATGGTTGCTGCAGACGCGTGACTATAAACATATGGACAGCTTGGACTTTGGATAACTTCCATTCAAATCATTTTTACCAACTCCTTTCTTATCTTTGACTTTGCTTGCACTTGGAAGATTTCCTTGAATCCTCCTCATTCATTCATTCTCTTCCCGTGCATTGAAATTCATTGATAGTCATTTAAAGCATAAATCTCATTCTCCATGACATTGTTAGTGTATTGGAACTGCATGATTTTAATAGGTCGGTCAATCTTCATTTAATTTTTTTTCTATTTTTTATTTATTTCCAGAAAGAATTTTTTGAATTAGTTTGTGCGGACAAGATTAAATTAATTTTTTTTCTAATTTGATGAAAAACATGTAAATCATATTAGGACTAGGGGATTAAAAAAAAAAAACAAACAAACAAACAAATCACTCCTTCCAAACAAGTCTTGGAAAATTTGGAGCAAACCCAAAGTGTGCATATCTGTAAACAGGTTGTAGGGGTGAGTCATTTCAAAGGTCTAGTTGGCTGTCTCTATAGCCTTTTCAGTTTCTGTCAACCTTCAAAATTTACATCTTTCTGTTACGAGGAAATTATTCCATTTCTGTCCTGTCTGTGCTCACACTTTCAAGTAGGTATACGTAGTTTTCATTGACCTTTTGGGGTTTTGAGTGTCCTTTTAGTTTTACAATTAATTGCAATCCACTTGAGAGAGAGAGAGAGAGGAGGGGCCTATTTTGTAGAGGGTAGTGAAAAAATTGTCTTTGTCTCGTGGCCTCGTGGCCTCGTGGGGTAGTGTGTGAAAACTCAAAACTGGGGCATGAGGCATGGGTGAATGCATGGACGTCATGTTAGCTGTCACAGAGGACATTGTGCCTCAGGGGACCCAAAAGTCTTAGAATGAAGTTTTGTGGGTGTGGCAGGGGAGGAGCCCTTAGACGAGGCTTTCCACATGACATGATGAGCCCTCTTCCACTACAAACCACGTGCCCCCTCACCCTCCAAAGGCCCCCAATTATTCAATCACTCTCAACTTCAATTCTGTTTGATAGCACACCCATTGAGACACAACTTATTGACACAGACATTCATCACTAAATTTCAGATTATGCTTATTAAAGATGTCTGTTTATTAAGTTTCTGTTTTGAAAATTGACTCAAATTAATTTTACTCTTTTTTTTTTTCTTATTATTATTATTTATATATAGTAGAACAACATCAATTATAATAATCTTATATATAATAAGCTAGTAAGAAGTACGTTTCAAAATGGAGACCAATTATCCCAAATTCTACCCTTCCCACCATCTGGTAAACTTCGGTTGATAAGTTCACTCTTTTTATTGATATTTAGTTTTAAAATAAAATTAATCATTGTATAGTTGGGTAAAAAGAAATTGTGTTTATACTTTATTTTCTGTATAAGGTTAAATAAATTCATAAAAAAATATATTTTATTAAACATATATTGATCAATTTATAACTGCTCAAACTATTTTATTTAACTAGCTAGGTTTTTATTTTTTCCAAACAAACTCTAAATCATTCTTTTGAATTTGCTAATTAGGATTATAGTTTTTGCTCCACAAGTGAATTGGACTGCTTGAGATTGTACTGGATCGAATAAGCATTAATTGGAAAGCTACGTGAGGATGATGAATATATTATTAAGAAAATACTAGTCTTCAACCACGGGTGTTTTATTCAATCATAACCCGTACCTATGAATTAAAGTATTATTTAATGTAGAAAAATGGAGAATTCAAATCTTACTTAATGTCAGAAAAGAAAAATAGAAAAAACAGGAAAGTCTTTCATCTTAGAGGTTAGAAACTTAGAGGGAACATCATTTTTGAAAAAAATTGATAGTAACTTGAAATAAAGAGTCATGATCCACATCATGCAATGCTTTTAATATGGATATTTATCACGCCATGTCATAATTTTAACACGACTATTTATCACATTTACTTTTTCAAAATACGAACCGAAAAGTTGGCACTCGATCGGTTGAAGAATTTAAAATGAAGCAGATCGAGCTATGCATGCTACGACTTTTAAGGTGAGAATTTATCATATTTTCTTATCTTAGTTTTTTTATAAGAAAGTTGATACTCATTTGGCCTTAAAATGAAGATCGAGTCATGATCCGATCCACATCATGCCGTGAATTTTAAGATAGGTATTTGTCACATATATTTTCATGTTCCATCGGCTGTTTGAGAAAATGTCGTAAAAGAAAATGAAATTTAAATCGTTCATCTCTACGTCTTATTCAATCTATAATGTTGACACGATATCTTTTCCATCTATTTTCATCCATTTCCACCCAAAAAGGGATCTTAATAAAGAATAACTCAATCAAGAATAATATGTTCGAAATGAGTTAAACATATTAGGTCATAAAACACCTAGTGCTAGTACCCACACAATCGAGGGGACAGAATTGAACTCTCCATCTCTTATTTCTAGATGTTGATGCTTCTTTTTCTTTTCTTTTCTTTTTGGATACACCAATTGAAGAGTTGCATAATGGCGAACATTTTCACTTGAAAAGGAAGGGCTAGTCCTAGCTTAGCTTGCAGAATAACTTTGCTTTCTGGGTCAATAATTGTGCATATGCATTAACATCAAAGCCAGGTTGTTTCCAAGAGCATCGATTGGATGATTCGATCAAATTGATTTGTGAATGTGAATGCAATGAAATTTGTGACAAGGTTTTTTTATTATATACTCTTCCAACACGTGGCATGTATATTCATAAGGTCAGTTTCTTTAAGAGGGGGCCATGCAGTGATCACTATTCACTTGCTAAGAAGGTCTTGCTAGTAATAAGTTTAGGAGGGTCCGATCGATCACATTAAAAAAAATAATAATAATTAAAAAATAATTTGTAAACATGAAAAGACAGCCCACTCAAATTAGAAATTTTTTATCATATATATATATAATCCACTAAATAAATTTCATTGAAAAGAAAAAAAAAAGGTCCAAACATGAAGGCTAGCTGTAACGTACTACCCACAATTCGTAAAGTAATAATATTGTCAGCTTTATTTGCACGGACTATTATACATGCATCTAGCAGGACAAATAGTGTCGACACTCTCAATAGTCATTGGAAGAGGCCGTGCAGATTCTAAGCTCTAAATTTGGTTTGTAATATATACAAGAAGAAGAAAGCAGCATTAATTGAAGTTTTAGTGGCAGAGAATGAGAATGCTTATGGTCTAAAATCATCATTTTAAGTTAATCCAATTTTCTAGGAAAACTATGATTGAAGAAATCACAAAAGTCGTGTCAAAAGAACCGTGATTATTATTTGTGTGAAAAACACATTTACCTAAAAGTATATTGTCATTTGTCAAAATAAAGCCATAATTAAAATCTCCATCGTGTGAAAGTGTGTTTAGAAATTTGACCCCAAATGTAAAACCCCACTTTCCCTCTCAACCCAAAAAAAGAAAAGAAAAAAATGCGTCTCTTCATTCATTATCCCTTCACCGGCCCATTTTAATTTTCTTGCATACCAAACAGTATAATTTATATAAATGGTTCACTAATTTTCAGGGGCAACTCATTATGGTGCTGACCAAATATTGCCAAAATCGATCAATTACCCATTTTTTTTTTCTATGAACTTCTAATGGTCCCCCCCATCCTTCTCCTCTAGCTAAGAATGAATCATGAATGCAGATTAACTTGGTCTCTTAATGACACTCTAATACCTAATTAGTGGAAGTTACGTGTAGTGCTTGATACCTATAATTAGATGCCGAAAACTAAACAGTTTAAAAGCTTAATTTGCAAGCTGCCCATGACTCTATTTAGGTCCATGAATCTATTTGTTGGGTCGGGAGACTGGTGCCAAGGAAGGCAACAAGGGAATAATATCTCCCAAGTATACCTAACGTAACATACCATTTTCCTATTTCTGCCTTTTTTGATCACAGTATTGGCTCCCCCATATAGTAGTATACCTAAGGTAACATACCATTCTGCCACATTTTTACTATTTGTTCTCAAAACACCAGATATGATAATGTATTTTGATATATCGATTGTTGGATTAGATATTATTTTTAGAAAAATACTGGATAGACCAAAACTTTTAAATCAAATGATGTGTCAGAATGGTATAATCTCTATTTTCGTGTATTTAAAAAATGCACGAAAGCAAAGATTGTGTATAACTGCCACATCAGATTGTTTAAAATTTTGGTATGTATAGCATTATTCTTATTTTCATGCATATCATATACATAAAAATTACAGTAATCCAACAGTCATATTTTAAAAAATATATATTTCTAATTAATAAAAAAATATAATAGTTTTTCATAGTGACATTTTTCATAAACCAACCATTAAATTACTTTAATATAATTTTTAGCATACGTTATATATGTATAACAAAGATACATAGTTCAACGGTCCATTCTTCAAAATATTCAATCCACACTAGTATTTTGAAAACCACCTATAAAAATAACACTAAAACTAATATGAAGAAAACCATGAATAAGAATATAATATATTGACATTGGTACTAAATCAAAGAGTGTCATGTTGGTGGGTGAAATTGCAGTTAATTGAGAGGAGAAAAAAAATAGAAGATGGCCGACATGGATAAGATGGTTAAGTGGGACCCGACATCATTCGGATCAGGGTGCAGTCAGGGTCCGAACTGCAGTCTCTAAAGTAATCCGGTGGTCCATGGACCACCAACGTCAATGTTGGGGAGAGGACACGTATAACTCCTAGTTGTTTCTAAATTCTTTGTCAATTGTCACGTACATCATGCAGACAAATTAAAACTATGTAACATGGTTGTAAGGGCTCTTCACCATGAGCCGTTGGATCTGCTAGGGTATCTTGATATATTTAGATGTCTATATATATATATATATATATATATATATATATATATATATATGTATAGAAAAATGTTCTAGTAAGCAAAATCCGACTTTAACTAAAGTCAGTAAATAACACAAGCCCTTGAATTGAAATCTTGAGATGAATTATTCATTAAGTGAATGGAAATCCAAGGGCTTGTGTTATTTGGGCAAAATATGGTTAGAACACTTCTATATATATATATATGATGAATTTTGTGAAAGAATATACTTTGTCACATATTTATGTGTACTTGCGAGAATTACCGGATTCAAATTGAAAAGAGAGTTTGAGAATTTCAGTACATATGTATAGAAAAGCGGTTTGTTATTAGGGGTGAGAGATTTTCCTTTTGGGACTTGAGATCGACACACCAACAAAACCATTTTCCAAAAAGAAAAAACATGTAATGGTGCAAATTAGAGCTTAAAACAAGTACTAATTAAATTATGGTGATATAAATGCTTTTCCTCATATATGACAAAAGTTGTGGAAACACCTTCCACTTTTAGAAGGTTGCCAACTCCCATAATTAAGTACTTTCAAGATCTTTTAATTTACTTCTCTCTCTCTCTCTCTCTCTCTCTCTCTCTCTCTCTCTCTCTCTCTCAATGCACATGGCACATGCAAACTTTAAGCATAAATCACCCCTCATCAAATAGCAGATGATATATATTTACCAAAAAAAAAAATAGCAGATGATATATTAATCTGCGGCTCGCAAACTAATCTCTCTCAACTCTGATAGCTTTGTGCAAAAAGTGATAATAATTTCTCCAGCAGTTAAATATAATCTTTCCATGCATGCCACGGGTCTAACTTTAATTTTATTTTTGATAATTAGGAACATTTCTATATTACTTTTGCTAGAAGTTGGTGAATATATGGTACCGTCCATTTCTTTATTATTGTTAAAAAAATTCTCTAACTATTTGAATTTTTTGTACTTGGATTTGTTTAAGTACTTAAAATTGTGACATGCAAGTCATCTAAAGTAATAGGCGAATGATATATTTGGATTATGTGTGGTAATGTTAACGGTACTGAATCCACGCATAGAATTGAAATCCAAGCAAAAGATCGATCCAAATTCATTTCATTTACTTTATGAGTCAACTTTTAATAATTGTTCTCACACATTAATTACTTTTACAAGTTAATTAGTATGAAAAAAATCATCAGCGTCAATTCTAGCAAAAAATGCTTTGGGTATAAAGCCCGCACATTTTAATAACGAACACCCCCAAACACCCTAAAAATAGGAAGAAAATAGACTTTAAAACCCGAAGAAATCAATGTACTAGCTAGCTATGACCAAAGAACACAAACATGCATATATCTCCAATAACTGAGTCTTTGGTCAAAAGAATCTGCACCGTCTATTGCACACTTCATATTGTCGGGTAATTCGATCCCTACCCTCTCACCTATATAAATAATGCTACGTTGCAAAGCCTCCTGGACAAAGAATTGAACCTGCAGCTGATCGAGTGCTGGGCTCTCATTTTCTCTTGCATTTATCTTAATCCTAATACCCTAGCCTACCTAGCTTCTCTCAACATCTGTAGGTAAGACTTTGAGTTTTAATGAAAATGTTGTCTAGGAAAGCAAGAAGCGACACTCATGGCCAAGACTCTTCCTACTTCCTTGGATGGCAAGAGTATGAGAAGAATCCTTATGATGACGTTCGAAATCCATCTGGGATTATTCAGATGGGACTCGCGGAGAATCAGGTGAGTGAAACTTTTAATTTGTTTGGATCTCAAGAAAGTATGAATGAAAATAAAAAAGAATTAGAATGGAAATTCATTTGTAAGCAATTTTATTATTATTATTATATATATATATTTCTTTTCCTTTACGTACGTCTTGCTTTTTGAGGAGGAGGAAATTTATTTATAAGCAACTTTTGTCATTTTTTTCTTTTCCTTTCCTTTCTATTTTTTGAGATCTAAACTATTTGCAGCTTTTTATTAAGGGCTTTTAATAAAAGGATCTAAAATGATCTCAAGCTCTTTCCCTTACTTTTAGAGATAAAATCATTACCATCGTCACATATGATATCACACGATGCAAAATAAATTTACACTAAAATCTAGAAAAACAAGTGGTGAGCTAGCAACTACTATTTTTAGTATATCTAATAAATATTCAGACGGGTGCACTAGAAATTCAAATACACTAGTGGAGGGAATCAAAAAGTCTAAAAACAGTACTCTCTTCTCAAAAAGAAAATGCTAGTTTCTTCATGTCCTTGTATTATTATTTTCTGCAGCTTTCCTTCGACTTTCTGGAATCATGGCTTGCACGCAATCCGGATGCTGCTGGGATGAAGAAAAATGGGGCGTCCGTGTTTAGAGAACTGGCTCTCTTCCAAGACTATCATGGCCTGCCAGCTTTCAAGAATGTAAGCTAGCTTAATTTCTAATCGATCTTGCATAATTTGATAATTATATTATAACCAGAATAAACATCTATTTTGGTGTTTTCTTAATATGGCTAGCTTGAACATCACTACTTGCAGGAACTGGTAAAGTTCATGTCTGAAATAAGAGGAAACAAAGTAAGTTTTGATCCAAACAAGCTTGTTCTCACTGCTGGTGCAACTTCAGCTAATGAGACTCTTATGTTCTGCCTTGCTGATCCCGGGGAAGCTTTCCTTCTTCCTACACCATACTACCCTGGGTAATTATAACTTTACTTTATTACACCATCCAATGCCCAACAACTAGATCTAGGCTCTGATACCATATTAATTAAAGAATCCACTCTATCCCACCGCACGTTGTTCCAGTGAAAGCTTTTATATACTTTGTTGGGTTTTTCCACTCTTGAGCTTAAGTGCGGTTTTGAGTTGGATTCTTTAACATACATACTTTTTGTACTGCATTATCATATTGTTGCTTGTCCTTGGAGAAATGTGTACATATGTACTAATATCGCTCTTATTATAAATTTTTTTTTTTTTTGAATAGGTTCGATAGAGACCTTAAATGGCGAACGGGAGTTGAAATTGTTCCGATACATTGTTCAAGTTCAAACAACTTCAAAATCACTGATTCTGCACTAGAAGCAGCATATCTACGTGCCCAAAAACTAAACTTAAAAGTTAAAGGAGTGTTGATCACAAATCCTTCAAATCCTTTAGGCACGACAACGGGGCTAGATGAGCTTGATCACCTCATTAATTTCGCAGTTGCCAAAAAACTCCAAATAATAAGCGATGAAATTTATTCAGGGACAGTTTTCGATAATCCAAGCTTTAAAAGCATCACAGAAGCTCTAATGGACAGAAACCTTGAAAACACAGACATATGGAGCCGCACTCACATTGTTTATAGTCTCTCCAAGGATCTGGGTCTTCCGGGTTTTCGGGTAGGAATGATTTACTCCAATAACGAAACAGTTGTTGCAGCAGCTACCAAAATGTCAAGCTTTGGTCTCATTTCTTCACAAACTCAATATCTACTTGCAAACATTCTCTCCGATGAGAAATTCACGAGAAGTTACATTGAAGAGAATCAGAAGAGACTTAGAAAGAGAAAGGAAATGCTTGTTTCTGGGCTAGGAAATGCAGGAATTGGGTGTTTGAGAAGCAATGCTGGTTTGTTTTGTTGGGTGGATATGAGACATCTTCTAAGGTCTAATACATTTGAAGCTGAAATGGAGCTTTGGAAGAAGATTTTATGTGAAGTTGGATTAAATGTGTCTCCTGGATCTTCTTGTCATTGCACTGAACCAGGGTGGTTTCGTATGTGTTTTGCAAATATGTCGGAAGAAACCTTAAATCTATCGATGCGACGGATTAAGGACTTCGTGGGTGCAATCACGGCTGGCAGGTCGGATAGTTTGAGCCCTCAGAACGTACTCTCTAAGTCGAGAAGAATATCTGCTGTTAACTTACCAACTCATCTAAGAGCTAGAGTTGTAAAAGAAGAGATTAGTTATATATATCAAAAGGTTTAACACCACACGTGCGCTCTCCTGCACCAAAATAACTGTAGAAGAACATAAGATTAATATCAAAATCAAAACATATATACTTTTAAAGATTCTTAATATATATATATATATATATATATATATATATATATATATATATAGAGGTTTTCTCTTATGAGGATCACCTTACTTTAAGCTAAAGTAAGCATCTAACAGTAGAGCCGCCTGTGATGAAATTTTGGAAAACTGACCGTTGGATTAGATACCCCTATAATGTATGTCATGCTTGCCAAAAATCACAGTGATCCAACGGTTAGTTTATGAGAAAACTGACTGTGAAAAACTATGATTTTTTTGTTCTTTAAAATGTTATCATTTTTTGGCAGTCAGTTTTCTCATAAACTAACCGTTGGATCACTGTGATTTTTGGCAGGCATAACATACATTATAGGGGTATCTAATCCAACGGTCAGTTTTCCAAAATTTCATCACAGGCGACTCTACTGTTAGATGCTTACTTTAACTTAAAGTAAGGTGATCCTCATAAGAGAATTTCTGTA
>JAESVK010000050.1:3560372-3571107 GCA_017140935.1 Hamamelis virginiana | reverse complement strand
CGCTCCTATTTTGAGGAGTGCTTTTTCTTTCTCAATCTAATGATGTAGCAGGGACATCTATATGCATTCTATTTTGACATGGATTCAAAATAAAATGACTTATAATAGATGTAAATATATACCGTCCTGATCTTATAAAGATGGTTTTATATTTTTTTATTGTCAATCTATTTTTATTAGAATTTTTATTTTCAAAAATCGACCATTGAATTAGATAATCTTTTAATATATGTCATGCCTGTAAAAATCACAGTGATCCAACGGTTAGTTTTCAAAATACATACTGTTATACTTCCGTGACAGCATCCAACGATAAATACTGCTAGACTTTTTTACAATTTGTATTTTGAAAACCAATTATTAGATGACTCTAATTTCTGACAGACATGACATGACATGCATTAGTAAATTATTTAATTCAACAATCAAATTTTCAAGATTTCCATCCTATGGCCCCTCAGTGGAGTGGGTTAACGATACAATACCTAAGAGCTTCCGTATCTGATCATATATATATACATAGAGGATATGTTGCGCACCATGCATACATGCATCCAGACTGTCCACACATGCACTGCACGGACGGTCTGAATGTGGAGTGTGCTATTTGGTGTGAAGAAGTACTTTGTGGAGCAGGAAAGCAGAGACGTGATGGCCGGGTAGAAAAGTTGAGTTCTTCCATCAAATAAGGCCCCAATTGTATTGTATTGTTCTTGTTGTTCGCGTGAGACTGTCAAGTCCATCCTTGACGCATGGTGGGCCGCCCAGCTTTTGTTCTTTGAAACGAGTGTTTAACTTTTTAGAGTTGCCAGTGGATCCATTCCAATCTCTTCCACGTAATCACTCCTCACTGCCCATATAATTGGAGACAATACTGGTGCCAATCCTGCATATTTTTTTTTTTAAATATTTATTAAATTTTATGTATGGGAAATAGAAGTGTTTAGAATTGGACCAAAGGCCGGACTTTAAGAGAGAACTAGTCTGGGCCTTGTGGACCTATTCTGGTCCACAAGCAGAGTCTTAATAGATCAAGCAGTATTGGGAGATCGAGTCTTATTTTAATAAAGGGAGCGGATGTTGACAGACCCTCAAGCTATTAGCCCACCCCCTTTTGTAAGTTTCCAAAAATACCCTTAAATGAATTTACTATTTAGGACAAGTAGAAATATAAAATACCTAATGTATCCTAAATGCATTTGTTAAGCCCACCCCAACCCTTCAGCCTATTTCTTTTCCCTCCTAAAAACGCCTTATACGAGCCACTTACAGTAACAAAAGACGATAAGTGAGGAGCAACTCATGAAGCTTGAGACCGGAGAAAATACAGAGGAACGAGCAGCTCATGGAGACCAGAGAAAAAGATTTAGGAGCTGCTGACCCTTGTGCAAGTTCCCTTTGATATGAAAAAAGAGAGTAAACTCACTTTAAATATGATTTACTCACTTCAAAAATTGAGTAAGCTTAGTGATGGAGCTTAATGAAGCAACCAACAGTGATGGGGTAAGTATTTAGAAGCTTTAATGGTGTTTTTAATTTTTTTGCAAAATCTCGTCGTGTTAGGTTACACAGAAATTAACATTCTAGCTTAATGATGGAGCTTAATGAAGCAACCAACAGTGATGAGGTAAGTATTTAGATGCTTTAATGGTGTTTTTAATTTTTTTGCAAAATCTCGTCGTGTTAGGTTACACAGAAATTAACATTCTAGGAATGTTGCGTAGAAGACGACCTAACATTTTAGGAATGTTGCGTTTCTTTTAACCTAACATTCCTAGAATGTTGCGTTTTTTATAACCTAACATTCTAATAATGTTGCGTTTCTTCTAACCGAACATTCTAAGCATGTTGCGTTTTTTATAACCTAACATTCTAATAATGTTGCGTTTCTTCTAACATTCCTAGAATGTTAGGTTGATCAAAACGCAACAAACTGGCTCTGTTAAGTTATGATCAACTTAACATTCAACGAATGAGTTTCAAATAACGCAACACTTTATCGATATTTTTTTTTAGTTTTGTTACGTTGGTTGAAACTTAACATTCCTAGAATGTTAGGTTAAAAGAAACGCAACATTTCTAGAATGTTAGGTCGTCTTCTACGCAACATTCCTAGAATGTTAATTTCTGTGTAACCTAATACAACGAGATTTTGCAAAAAAATTAAAAACACCATTAAAGCTTCTAAATTCTTACCTCATCACTGTTGGTTGCTTCATTAAGCTTCATCATTAAGCTTACTCACTTTTTTGAAGTGAGTAAATTAGATTTGAAGTGAGTTTACTCTTTTTTTTTTCATATCAAATGGAACTTGCACAAGGTAGACGAGAGGGAGACGAGAGAGTGAGACGAGAGAGGTTGAAGGTGGTGCGCGGCTGAAGAATGAGAGGTTCGGGCAATTTTCGAATGGGGGGTGGGGATATAAACTTTAAACAACAAATTTTGGGGTAGGGTTATTTTAGGGAATGCATGGGGGCTACAAATAAATTAAGGGGGCTTACTTATCATAGGGGGTGGGCTAATAGCTTGAGGGTGTGTCAACATCTGCTCCCTTTAACAAAACATGCGTTATTCTATCCATTAAATATTTTATAGGAACATTTGATTAAGTAACATAGAATGTCGGAATTGATAGTTCCATTCAAAGTGCAGGGCTCATCAAGGGCCAAGACTGGTGAAAAACGTCCTCGGACTTGAAAAATTAGGTAGGATTCCTCTTCGCCCTATGTCCAGGAGCTCGGACTTATACCTTAGGTGCCTTTTTTACGTCTTTTATGCTCCAACTTTTAGAGTTTACGCTCAACAGGAGTTTGATTTATTAACATTAAAACTATAATTAATAGTTGTTAAAAAGTTAAATTTTTTCAAAAAATAACTAATAAATTGTTGGTGGTTAATAATTAAAATTAATTAAAAAAAAAGAATTAGACAATATAAAAATTAACAAATTAGCATTTTTATCAGTTTGAGAGTTCTTATTTCTTACTAAGTATCGACTTCGAAATTGAAATAGGAGAGAGACTCAACTTTAGTAGGTAATGTTTGCTAGTTTCCCACTTTCTCTCATTTTCTTTTAATACGGAGTATATTTTTTTTCAATGAGTTGTCTTGAACATAATTTATACCTTTATATTTATTCTTTACAATTAATTTTACTGTTTTGTACTTTTGTTTTACCTTTTAATATTATTTTTATATATTTTAAAATATTTTTAAAATATAAAATTTAAAGATTCGAAAGGCTTGAGGACTTACATCCTGCCTCATATAATGCTTTCTCATAAGATGTAATATATCTCAATTAATGCTTTCACCTCTGAAAACTTTGGTTCTACAAAATAGATTAGATGAAATGAATGTAGTTTTCAGATCTACAAAATAGATAAGATGAAATGAATGTAGAGCAGAGTATGCAAATTGGACTGTGGATCGTATTATTTTGGGTTTATTTAACTGAATTGCCCCACTAACTATTTTTTCCAAAAATTTTCGGATGCAGCCTTCCAAGTGTTGTCTATGGAACAACTGAACAACTGTCTTACCTATTGCAGTGCGGAGTTAACAATGTTCTAATTCCATTGGCCGCAATTAATAGCATAGATTAATACCATTGTTATGATTTCAACTTTGTCAAGTCCTTAGAGTTTGATGATGAATGTTGAAATCATGTGTTTTTTTTTTTTTTTCCTTTTTTTTGAATTAGTCCCTTTCGATTCTATTACAAACATACGAAAGAGCGGATAGATTTTTGCTTCACCGGATGTGATTTTTAACTAACCCAATGAGTTTGGTTTTGCTGCTAAGAGGCAAAAACCAAGTACACTGTGAAAGCCTTCAAGATCGCGACTCGTCGTCATCACTTTTCTCGATCCAATGGTTTACATCAATTAAGATAACTTCAAAATGTTGAGAAAGAAATATTCTTGAAAACAAATTGTTTTAAAGTAAATTGTGTGGACCATTGAATAGTAGAAAAGTGATGACGTGTCGAGATCTTGAAGACCTTAGTAAGGTACTTGGTTTTTGGCCCTTAGCAGTAAAACCAAACTCCTAACCCAATTGGTGGATGTAAAATCATGTATGTTAATATGATACTATACTTGGTCCCAAAATTTAAGTTTTCCATATGAAGGGCTCGTTTGGATATGCTTATGCTTGTGCTGTTGAAGCAAAATCAAAAAGCAGAAACAGAAGTCAATTATGTTTGGATACTGCATTTTAAAGTGCTGTGCTGCAGAAGCAGAAGTCAATTGTCTGTTTGGATACCATCTATTGAAGCTACTTATAATACTAAAATGACCCAATTACCCTTGCAAAAATGTTTATTTATTTATTTTTTTATTTTTTGCTTGTTTGGCAATCAAAATTCTATTGGACAAAATTATAATAAAATTATAATTAAGTTATAAAATTTAAAGTCTATCTACTAAAATTCTGCTTTATTTTTTATTTTTCAATATATTTTTATACATTTTATGATTTATAAATTTATAAATTATTTTTTAGATTTTTATTTTATAATTTTTTCAAATATTTAAGAATTGTTATTAATTTTTAACATATTTTTACAAATATAAAAGAATTTTTAAATACTTTTTATAATTTTTTTAAATGATAAAAATAATAAAAATAAATAAAAAATAAAGAATAAAGAATAAAATAATTAAAATATAATTATAATTTTAATCTTATTTGACTTTTCAAAGTCAGACTTCAAAAGCAAAAAAAGAAAAAGAAAAAGAAAAAGAAAGTAAGCTGACCACACATATATATATATGTGTGTGTGTGTGTGTGTGGGTGCAAAAGACACTTACGAGAAGCCTCTAGAACCCTCTAGTCCCTTTCTTCTTTTTTAAACCCCATAACCTTCTGCAATCTTCTCTTTCTCTCTCTAATGGTCGACGAAGCCAAAGCCAAACAACCCAAGCCAAAGCCAAACAACCTTATGCAATCTTCTCTTCTCTTTCTCTCTCTATTACAACCTTCTGTAATCTTCTCTTCTCCGAAGCTATCTCTCTCTCCCTAACCAATCACCGGTTCCGGTGTGGGAGCAAATGTTGCTGGTGCGAGCTTGAGCCGATGATGAGCAGAGAAAGTGATGTGTGCAGAGAGCCGAACGCGATGAGGAGAAGAAAGTGATGAGCATAGGATTTATAAGGGATTCATTGGGTACAAATTTGTTGGTAGTTGATTTAAGAGGGGCACGCTTGCCATTATATGCTTTTGCAGATCCATCGTCAACGCGCGTTCTACCAGAAGCATCCCAGAGGGTGCTTTCACAAAATCGCAGAAAAAAGGAACGAACGTGCTTTTATATGCTTTTGCAAATTTTGCCAAACAACCCAACGAACGTGCTTATGCTGGTAGAACGTGCTTTTATGTGCTTGTGCTTATGTTCCCAAACAGCCATGAAGCATAACCCAATGAAATGAAGTTCATATTTTATTATTTTATTTTTTAAATATATGAAAAATTATTGATTGATACCCTATACTATCAACATTTTTCACTTTGCAAATCTAGACTATCAATTCTGATACATTGACTCCCCAAACTATTAAATTTTGACAAATTATCGTTTTCTATAAGCTAAAAGCCATCTATTTGACGAGAAGAAGGCATGTGAATGCACTTGCATATATTTTCCCACTATTATGATGAAACTACCCTTGGACAAGGGATCCGACCAAGACCCGACCTAAAAAAAAAAAAAAAAACTCATAGGCTGTTGTCACTAGTGCAAGCTGCCACGTGGCAATCGTTTACTATGAAGGGATTTACCATGACAATTATTTGTGCAAAGGTGTATAGGACCTACAATGATCCAATCCTATACCCCTAGCCATGACACCCAAAGCGCACATTAGCGCGCAACCTCTATTCATGCACCCTATAACCTCAACCCCTTTCTTTCTCTCTGCTATCTCTGCAACATCGGAGACTTACAAACCTCCTCTAAAGTAGCCGCTTGGCGCACAATAGTTATGCCACGACTATCGATGACGATGAATAAATCATGGTTAGCGTTCACTGAACTAACGATAATCCCTCGCGGGGGCTAGGGATGTAGCCAGGATTTGTAGCTAAGGTGGGCGAAACTCTAAAAAAATGAAATTTAAGATTTCATCTTTTAAAAGTAACAAGAAAAGTATCTATTAAAACTAATAAATTATCTAGATTTAATACACAAAAGCACAAAAACACTAGTAAATGAAACATAAATAATAAAAAAATAATTCATATTAATAAAATATTCACTAATCAATTACAATTGTCCCCTTCGAGTCTTCATTTTTTGAAAGTGTTGTAGGATAACCTCATTATCAATGCCATCAAGTATGTATTTCTCAATATATCCAATCAAGCTATCATTCATCAATTGATCGCCCATCCAGTCGCGCAATCGACTCTTCACAATTTTCATTGCAGAAAATGCCCTCTCTCTATAGTGGCAGTTGCAAATGGGAGGGTAAGTGTCAATCTCAAAATCAAGTAAACTAATGAATACACTATATTTCTTTTTGTTTCAACCATTTTTTGAGCTAAAGCACCAATCCTTTTCAATTGTGAAAAGTCACTAGAAGTGTGCATATCAGCAACATAATTCTCAAGTTGATTGTCAAGCACAGTAAGATTGAATGTAAAAAAATATGTTGGATAAAATGTATCTAAGCGAATCAATTGTTGCTTGTTAAAAGCAGTAAAAAATTCATCTAGCCTCAAGCATGCCACACTAAGAAGCAATTCAGTGTTTGCCTCAGTGAAACGACTATTAAGCTCAAGAAGTTGCACATCAATAACAGAATAAAATAGCTTAAAGCGATAGTGATGTAGGTTTGTGTGTTCTTGAACTCTACACCGCAGTCTCCCCGGAAGAGAAAACACATCGTCCAATATGGGAGTAACAATGCTATTCTTTTTACAAAAAAGAAGAAACTTCATCGAATAAAGAATCCCACCCATTCTCCCTCATCTCTTGAAGTCGATTTTTGGAAACTTTAACTAAGGTCATGGCATTGTCAATATCTTGATCTTTTCTTTGTAGTGCTTGTGACAACTCATTTGTGATTCCCAAAATGGCTATCATCAAATGTAAAATGAATATAAATTCAAATTGTTGTGCCAAGCCTAATAACATACGTGCTTCACCTCTTTGTTTATTACTTGAACCATTTGCTTCAATTGCCTCAAGTACATCAATTACAGCAGAGAACATAATTCTTAAACTAAGTAAAGTATTATAGTATGATCCCCATCGTGTATCACTAGAACGTATAAGGCTAGTTTCTTGATTTAAGCCTTGCCCAGTTAGAAGCTCTCCACCTTCAAGTGCTTCACTAACTTTACTAGCTTGTTTCCCTCGAAGCATATCGCGGTGCTTACATGAGGCACTAACAACATTCATAAGATGAGTAACCAAGTTGAAGAACATAGAAATGTCACCGTGATTCTTTGCCATAGACACAAGAGCCAATTGAAGTTGATGAGCAAAACAATGAACATAATAGGCACATTCATTCTCCTTCAAAATGAGTGTTTTAAGGCCATTGAACTCCTCTCTCATATTACTAGCCCCATCATAACCTTGCCCACGCAACATAGACAAGCTTAAGCCATTTCTAGAAAAGAAATTTTCAATTTTTGGCTTCAATGAAAGAGCAGTGGTTTCAAAAACATGTTCAAAACTTAAAAGACGCTCAATTACATGCCCCTTTTTATCTACATAGCGTAATGCAATGACTATCTGCTCATTTGTTGATACATCAGGAGATTAATCAACCATAATAGAAAAGAATGAATCACCAATATCTTTGATGATATCATTGATAATTTCATATGCAAAGGCAATTATAATGTCTTGTTGAATTTCAAGTGATGTCAATTTGTTATTTTCAAGAGCTTCTTCTAAAACAAAAGTTTTGATATCATTGTCATGGTCTGCAAGAAATTTCAATAGTTCAAGAAAGTTACCTTGGTTGGAGGAATCATAAGCTTCATCATTACCTCGAAACGCAAGCCCTTGGCGAACACAATATCGAAGGCAATTGATTGTTGCAGTCAAGCGGATTCGATATTCATTTCGAGCTTTGTCTAACTGTTGGGAAAAAAGTTTGAATTTGTTGCTTTTGGGGCATCAAATTACGACACGTAGTCATAGTATTGTTGTTAGCACTGTTAGGGCCGCCAACATGTGTTCAAAGTTTTTATTTCCTCTTCCAATTTGAAAAACCCTTCACAACAAAAATATCACCACCCTCTTGATCTCCAATATGTTCCTTAAAAAGATAGCAACATAAGCAAAACAAAGAGTCTTTTTCAATGCTATACTTTAACCAATAAGGATGCTCATCAAACCAATTAGGATTAAATCGGCGATTGTCCTTTCTAAGAGAGTTTGTGGAAATTCATGGTTATGAGGCTGACAAGCTCCCTTTTGAATGTAAAATCTTCGGATCTAATCTTGATCATTAAGATTGTATTCTAAAATTCGAGGACGTAGCCCATGATCTATAGGAAGAGGAGTTGTAGAAAAATGATCAGTAAGAAGAGGATCTATAGGAAAAGGATCTGTAGAAAGAGGATTCATAGTACGATTTTTTGAACTACTATCATTTTTTGTTGGAGAAGGTGACAATTTCGTCGCCGACTTTCTTTTAAAATATTTCTCTATAAGAGCATAATTACATAATTGAAAATTATGCTCAAATTAACACTAAAAATCAAAACTCGCACATAACTAGCAAATAGCAAGAAACTGTAATTGAACCAATAAACCAAGAGTTTATTAAGTCATATGAAGATTGATGAATATAAACAACTATTTAGACATCACCAACTTGACAACACTAACAGAATGAGAAAAATTCAACCATGAAGAAGAATATTACAGTAAATAGCAACATAATATCATCAGTCCTAACATACTCACATCTTATCTTTTGGCCACCAAACCTTTATAGTTTATCCTGCTACCGATAAGTTGCTCATCGTGACTAACACTATGGGGTGTGTTAGAAGCCTGAAATTCATATATACAAAAATTATTCAACACAGTAATCAACTGTGAGAGAGAGAGAGAGGCGCACAGGGGCAGTGTTTGGTGTTTGAGGTGTAGGGAGGAGGAAGAAAAATAATTTATCGTTACCGGCAAGCAAAATTCTTATGGACTAAATCGAACAATATACAAAGAGTAACAAGAAAATATAACATAGATCACCCAAAATTCTAAGGTAGTGTATGGGTCAACTTCCAGGATAAGTTATAAAAACTTGGAGCTTCAATATAATAGTAAATTTCAATTGGAAGCTTTTGCACAATTGGTTCAAAGCTGAAAAGGGCATCTAAGAAAACTGGTAAAATTTCAACAAATGTATTTTCAAGATCAACCAAACACAAACAGTAATCATATCCAGATGGACCAAATATAGTAGGATTTGATTTGCAACCAGTAATTATCAATAAAAAGAAATTTACTTTCATCAGCAAAATGCAGTTTCCAAAGTTTCTAGAATTACATATTGGACTTCAATATGAAGTGATAAACTAATGATAAATTGCCAAGAGTAAACAAATTTGCAAAGGATTGTTGGATATCTATATAAAGATAGGACACCAGTTAATGGTGCTCATGAACAGGGCTTGGCCTAATGTATCCCAATTTCAAATATATTTATTATTATGAATAGGGCAAGCTAGCAGTCTTTTTTTTTTTTTTTGTTAATTTCTTCCTTTTGAGAGGTTTTCTTTTGCCATGAAGATTTGGATCCGATTATAAGAAAAATTGGTCTCAATCGAATACGCTGCAACATTTATATCACAGGGTTCATAAAAATAAAAAATTAAAAAACCATGCATTTACTATAAATATAGGTTGTAGTTTAAGCTCATAGGCTACAGTTTTCTTAGCCTAGAACTTATAGTCTTGCAATAATTAAATTAAAAATACAACTATAAATATATGTATACACATAGGGAAGAGAATATTAAGCAATCAATATAGCAATATACTGGGAAATTAAGGATGAATCATGAGGTATATAAACAGGGAAATTTTAGTTGAATGGATTACTGGGAAACAAGAACAACTCTTTTATAGGAAATTTTAAAGCTAACGACTAAAAGAATTGTTAGAAACCTTAACAATTTTACTGTACAAATCATAAGCTAGATCACAAAATTCTGATCAAGCTTGGGTGTAGGGGTGCTCATTGGCCGGTTTGGCCAGTTTTGAAAGTATTTCTTGGGCTGAACCGGACACCCTTGATTTGGGAAAATGGCACACCAAAACCGACCATAAAAGGTATCAAACCATTAGTTATCGGCTCAGCTCGATGCAATTTTTTCGGTCGGTGTACTCGATTCAAGACTATTGTAAAAGTAAAGAAAAAAAATGTCACTAGAACATTGTTGGAAATTTGGAAAAAAAAAACAGAAAAAAGAAAAAAAGAAGCAAATAAACTGGAGCATTGCTTGAAATGGAGCATTGTTGGAAATCTGGAATTTAGAATTAAATATGCAATTGCTGGAATTTAAACTCACAAACCAACACAAAACACAGCCATGTACTTCATTCGCTAGTAGAATATCTTGAATTGCAGTATTTCTGAATTTCCTCAACTGATCTTCCATAGGATTTCTCCTAGCAATTAAAGCCCATCTGATGAAAAAGTAATAATAATTAGAAGAAAAAAAAATATTGAAATTTCTCTCCAAACTAGAAAAGGAAGCAGGGGAA
>JAESVK010000050.1:3537342-3560362 GCA_017140935.1 Hamamelis virginiana | reverse complement strand
AAAAAGTGTTTCCTCATCTTCTGAGAATTAGAGCTCAGAATCTTGACTGTTCTCTTCTGCAAAGAACATACCACAAGTTCAGCAAAACAGAGAATGGAAAATATTTGTTACAAAGACAAAATATAAAATATTCTCTTTTCCTTAGCTTGAATATGATTCAAGATTGAAAAACAAGGCATTAAAAACCCATTAATTTCAAAAGGGTAAATGTAGAATATGCATTAAGGGGGTGAAATTAAGAAAAGCCTTTCTCTGCCAATTTTTGAATGAGAAGCCTGTAACACTACCAAAGCATGAGAACAAATGCCAAACCCATCAAATACCATCCACTAACTAGAGCATGAGAACAAAATAACTCCAATCACAAAATAAAAACAATGAGCTGCAAATAGAAAACAACAATAAGTCCTTAAACAATGAGCTGTAAATACCATCCACTAACCTGAGAGATCGAGAGATCGAGACAGATAGTGAGGGTGAGAGACTGAGAGGAGGAGAGAGACAGAGAAATCGAGAGTTCGAGAGACCGAGAGATCGATGAAGCACTAATGAGTAATGAAACTTTATACTCGGTGAAGCACTGAGTCTAAAGCCTGAAGTGAATACTGAAGAGTCAAGAGTCAAGACTCGATTGAAGGGAAGGAGTTTAAACTTAAAATGTTTAATAGATTGCAGGAAATTATCTACCAAGCACCGATTGGAATTAATCGGTTTTCAAAAATTGCAAACCAAACAAACCAATTCCCTTTTAAAAACCGTTCAACTTCAGTCTAATTGGTTTGGTTTGGTTTGGTTCGGTCCGGTTTTGGACCACCCCTACTTGGATGTATATATGATTTATGGTAAATCAATACATGCATAAAAAATATGTCACAATTAAAAAGTGAATTATTACAAAGCTATAAATGATATTATAATTATGCTCAGTTAGATAAACCTATTACTGATATTACATTGAACATGTAAATGATATTATAATTTTGCTCAACTCAATAGAAACAAGATTACATTTTTTCTGACTCGTTAATGAGCTGTACTTGGATCAATTCACAGTATTCACATTTCACTGGCTTGTTAAAGTATTTGGGATCGATTAGTGCTATATAAGTCCTCACTTCTTCATAGAAATTCAGGGTGGTGTTAATCTACAAAATATATCCAATTGACTACAAATAGACAACATAGGCCACAGGTGTACGTCTAATTAGAATACAAGGCTCACCAATTCAATTACACTTCCAGTAATCCAACTTAGATTAATAATCTGATCGGCCAAAAAAGGCAAGTAAACTCATGTAAGGTAAACAAAACAGCAGTAAAATCTAATCAAACACTCATCTAGTCTCAAAAAACCTTAAAAAACTCAATAATGCACTCAATAATCCTCAAAACACTAAAATTAGAGCTGCAATTAACCCAAGAAGAGTTCAATTCGAGTTGGATTGGGAATAGATTTTTATTGATTGATGAATTTGTAATTTGTTGGTGAAGTAAATAAAGAGTAGTTGGATTCTGAATTTCAAATAGAAAATAAGAGAGAGAGAGCGAAAGAGAGAGAGAGAGAGGGGAGTACCGAAGGTGAAGCGTCGCAGCCCGCAGGTGAGATCACCGGTGAGGAAGCTGAATAGCCGATCACTCTTTTTCTCTTTCTCTCTCTCTTTCTTCTCAGAATCTTAGCATTCAATTGAAGTTGGAGACTTGTGATTTGTGAAATTGATTTGGGGGAAAAGTGAAAACAAAACACACGGCTATGTCTCTTGGAAACATAAAGATTTTTTTTTTTCCAAAATGTTAGGGTGGGCAGTTGACCACCCTCACCCTTAGGTAGCTACGTCCCTGGCGGGGACTACAGAGGGAATAACAAAAGCGTTAATTAGATTTTTGATATAGTTACCAAGGAATCTGATCCAAATAAGTCGAAAAAAAGTGGTGGCCGAATGAGGCAAGGGAGGAGGACAGGAGTTGAAGGTAGGTCCATGTGACCTGCTTAATGACACAATTGCAAATGGAGATCTAGTAGTCGGAGTTGTGTTTGGCATTGGAGGTGGAGATGGGAGAGTTGGCTGTTGTTACGAAAAATTAGCTTGTTACACCCATTGCTAATTTGTTTACGGAAAATCAGGTCATTTTTTGGTGAAAACAATCCAAATAAATCCCACCTATGTTACACCCATTGCTAATTTGTTTGTGATGATCAGAGAGAGAGAGAGAGAGAGAGAGATAGAGGGGGATCGACAGTGGAGTCGGGTTATTAGTTTTTGGATCAGGTCAAGTCATTAGGGTTACAATTAGATCTTAATCAAGGTTAACTTGACTACCGTTTCCAAATAGGATGTTTTAGTCATAGGTCCTTTTTTTTAGTGGTTTAGACTAATAAGTTCAAGTAAAAAAGTACTAATCCATGGGGTCCTTATGGGTTACCATTAATAGATGAAAGTCAATTTTTTTTTTTTTAAGACTAAACTACCCCCATCAAATTTAGTTTTGCTAATAATTCTTAATTCCTTTTTGAATCTTTCCTATTTTATCTTAATTTCACAGTTGAACTATTTAGGAAGATAAAATATTTGATATTTCATACAAAAAATATATTTTTTTTCTGTAAAAATTAGAAAACACTACGTTTCTGAAAAAAAAAAAATTATGTAAAAATTTATGAACATAAACACAAAGTTTATATGAGCATCCAATTGCATAAAAGTATGAGCACAAATTTATATGAGATGCCGAACTCAAACAAATAAATTATCATTTAAATTACAGATTGTATATGTGTTTATTTATAAGATTTCTGAAAGAATAGAAAAAATCAAAATTTTCTAACCAAAGGTATCAATAAAATCATAAATACATATTTATACAAAATTACACAACTCAAAAAACTTAAGAAACTAAACAACAGCCAAATGTATATGTGTGTTTATCCCTTCACATATGTAATTTTATTGCCAACGTTCTAGAAAAAATGTGAACAATCCAAACTTTATGATATTTGATTCAAATAAACACAAAATCCAAATGAATTTTTGAGTTCTCTAGCTCCCAACATATGTAATGTATGTGGGCTGAATGTAAAAATTTCTAAAAAAAACTTGAAATTTATTAGTTTATAGGTTTAAAAAGCTCACTTTTTTTTTTTGGCCAAGAAACGTCAAAAGACAATTCAGTTCGGTGAGATGAGTAATACTCCGACGACTAAAACCCGATTGTATATGTGTTGATTATATTAATATTTTAAAAAAAGTTGTAAAAACCAAAGCTTTGTGATTTGTATATGATATTACATAGGAATTGCATATGATCCGAGTGCAAAAGTTTCTGGGAAAAACATAGAAATTGCGAGGATCAAGCCCCATGCTCCTAACCTTTAACCTTAATTGTTGTGTAGTTTTGAGAGCCATAAACCACTCACCTTCATTCAAACCATAACCTTCCCAGCAATCGACTTGAGCCTCGTTTCTGCAAGTGGTTAGCAAGCGATTTTGTAAATGGAGCATACTTTGTTCTAGCACCCACCACCCCACCCCGATAGTTGTTTCGATTGGCCAAACCCCCATTGAGAGATATGAATATATATTTTTTTCAGTTTTTTCTAGTGAGGGGATCACTTTAACACGGCTACTACAGTCACTATAGGAACATTATTTCTCTTCAAGAAGCGAGTCAAGATCTGATTCATCAGATCACAAAAGGGCTCAAGGGCAACATGAATTTTTTCTGGTCTACCGAAGCGAAACACTCGGCCTTGTTTGGCATGAACTCTAAAAACAGTTTTCTGTTTTTTGTTTTCAAGAATGAGAACTGAAAACTGTTTTTGATTTTCTAAGTATGAAAACTCGTTTAGCACATATAATATTGAAAACAGTTTTCAAAAACACAAAATAATGAAAATTTGTTTGGTGCAAAACTGTTTTTCATTTTCAGTTTTCTCTTTTTTAAACGTATCATTATAATAAGTTAACCAATTAAGTTGTAACTTTCACATAATTTGCATCTCCATGTCATAATTTGCATCTCCATGTCTTTTTTTTTTTTCTTTCCTTGTTTTTTGTCTTTATATATATATTTTTTTGGCAACCTAACAATATATGCTCCGCTCCATATTCCAATAACAAAAATAATATATTTGAATACAAAGAAAATATAGTCCATTAAAATTTATGCACAAAATATACAGTACACAATCTACGTTAATGTTAATACATTAAGTAAAAAAACACAAAATAATCAATCATTGTTGTCCACAGAAAAAAAAAAAAAAAAACAAAGTTTAACTGCGAATTATGTTTCTCCTCCTTTGTAAGTAAGACCTCATCTTCAACTGCTGTATTCATAGATTCCGCCTGCTTTAATGCTCCAACTATGTATTATTTTCGACCCAAGTCCTTTCACTTTCTCTTGGCTTTTAATGCTCCAACCGCTATGCAAAACTATAAAAAAATGCAGACATTAACTGAATATAGGGCATTAGACAACATTAAATGACCAAAAAATGGTATTACTTATCAGTTATCACAAAAGAATAGGATAATGCACTGTTGAGTTGAGGAGGGGAGTTGTTGTGCATGTCCTGTATTAGCTTCACAAAACACTTTTGGACTTCAGAGGATTCCAAAATTCTTATTTCATTAGCTACTTAAATTCATTTTAGCAAAACACAATGAAAGCGGCATTTAAATTTGAAAAAAAAAATTGAACACAAAAGGACATTTAAAAAACATCACAATAGCCAAAATGCTAAGGCAAGCCAATGTAATGGCCTTTTGGATTTGCCTAGGCACTTTGCCAAAGATCAGGATATCCAGCACCCCTACATGGAGAAGAGATCACAAGTTTGTAATTGCATGGGTTAAAAGCATAGGGTTTAAAAGATAAATATAAATACAGAACCTATCAACCAAGATGCAAAGCCTGAACATTTCTATAATTTACCACATCAAAACCATCATGCGCTGAATTCAATAGCCGAATTCAATATTATTTTCCACTCAACTAGGTTTCAGTAAGGCATGATTTTGCTTTTCTATAATTTAGCATGAACATCTAGCTTATAACTATTTGGCTATGCCACTAGCCTTATGGCTCAGCATCTAGCTCAAACAAGAAGCTAGCTACCTAGCTTGTTTACCCTAACTACTCAAACAAGCAACCATCTCAATGGATCCCTCGTTACTGCCCAGAGGAGAAGTAATAGGTAGGGATGATAGGATTGGAACCCATGACATTTTTTACCCAAAACAAACGTGCTTCCAAGCTGCACTACATCCCTTTCAATTGGTCTATAGTGTCATTTTGAAGAGAATCCCTGCCCTATTTTCCACATCGTTATTTCCTCCATCGATATAAAATCTCTCTTGTCATTTCTTCTTATCCTTTATACATCTATCCTAACAGGCTTCAAAGAAATTCCGAATGACAACTAATTATATCTTTGTTGTTCATTCTTGCTTTATTTGAGAAGATAACACTAACATTATATGTTTCAAGCATGTCCCAAAATCTAAGTGTCACTTGGTTCTGTGCTTAATTTATGATTTTCAGCAGGACCCCCATTGGCTTATTTCCAAATGAAGCCTTGTAGGGCATGATGTTCTTCAACAAATTGACACAATTTAACTCTTTGGTCCTCAAATCTTTGTGAATGAGTTGGTAGACAGAGCCATGTGACACCCTCATGAGCAATGTCCAAACCAAGACCTAGCAATTGTCTCTCGAATTTTGATCACTCACTCTACAATTTTTTAGACACTCCCATACATCATTCCATCCATATATATATATATATGCCAACTTAGGCTCACAAGTTCGCAACCAACTCAAATCTTTACATTCCTCTCTGTAAGCTCTTTGAGATCTTTTTCTTGCTTCTCTTCAGAATAGATATAGATTTATCAACAGAAATCATGGGTTTCTGTGTGCCTCATGCTAAGCAAACAAGGAAATGGAGTATATGAGACTATTTATCAAACACTTGGAAGCACATTTACAAAGTACATATAAGATTTGCAGGGAAAATCCATTAAGAAAAAGGGAAAAATCACAAAAAATTTCTAAACAATTCCACTGTATCAAAATAAGATTACAATTTTTTTCTACTAAAGTTCATAACTAAGTACAAATAACAAAGAACACTCGCATAAAGAACAAAACTTATGCATTTTTTTATTAATATAAAAATTTGCAGTTTTATATACTTCAACCCCTAACCCTCTCCTATACAACCACACATCCAATGATCTTAATCCCAAGTAAGTATCCCTGTAAGACCCCGAAATTTTCAATAGTAAATTTTTTTAATTTTTATTATTTTATTTTAATTATTGCACATATGGCGATTTGTCATTGGCCATAGAGTGTGCCATGTTGACACTTTTTGAGAAAGGTGCATGAGAGTGTTATGAATGCATTATAATTGAAATGCATTATTATGTTGGCAAGTGGTGGATGATCACCATATTATATTTTATGATTAGAAAATAATATATATATATATATATAGGGTGAGACCCCACCCAATTTGTTGGGTAGTGGGGGGGTGTTTGTGTCTTGAATGGAAGATGCAAATGGGTTTCGGGAAGAGGGAGAGAAAGGGAGTTAGGAGAAGGAGTGAGAGTGAAAGAAAAAGAAGAAAAGAAAGAAAGAGAAAAATAATGAAAGGTTTGTCGGCAATTAGTGAAGGTGTATGTTTGTGTGAGTGTGTGTGGGGTTAGGGAGTATTTAATTAATAATATACATATAATAGAATAATAAGGAAAATAGGGGGAGAGAAGGGAAGATAGGGAGAGAGATAAAGGAGAGAGAGGGAGATCATAAGAAAGAGAGAGAGTCGGAGAAAAGGGGGAGGAGAGGAGAAGAGAGAGAGAAGAAAAGAAAAGAAAGAGAATGAGAGAAAAATGAGAAGCTAAGAGGAAGATGGAGCTGCACAAATGCAGAATAATTGGTAATTTTACTTCATAAGTCAGAGACTAGTGAGGTGAGATAGTATTTCTATTTTAATTATATTTCAATTTTTGGATAGACTATGATATGATTTAATGATGAAATAATGACTTACATATATATGATATATATATGGGGATTTCAAATCTTGGATTTTTATTTTATATGAAAATGAAAAACTGAAACTTTGGGACTATTTTTCCCATCAACTATATCAACTCAGGATCATGTGTATCAAATTTGGGAATTTTCCGATGAGTAGATTAATTTCTATAATTTTCTGAAGTTTAGTAATACTGAAACTTTGAAAATTTGTAGTATATTGTGTATATGTCCGAAAATTCTGAAATTTGAGTATATTGTAAAGCTTGAATTTATGGATTTTTAGAGACAAGAATCATGGAAAAAGATCTATGGGTGAATGAGAATTTCTATAGAGAGAAAGCTTCCATGAAGCTTTAATAGTAGACTCAAGGTGTATTTTCATAATTTATCGAAAAATTATAATTTTCACATATATGGTATAGATTGATTTTATATGAATTTAGAACTTTGAATCACTTCAATTGGATGTGAATTGTGAGAGAAATTGAGAAACGAAGTTGCCGAAAAATCTGAAATTTTATTAACTAGCCTACTTTGGCATCATTTTTAAATATGTTTGGATGGGAGGTGTTATACACCACCATTATATTTTGAAAGCTTGTATCACACAGATTCTGTAGTATCTTGAATCACCAAAATCAGATGAGAAACGAAGGAGATATAAGTGTGCAAAGTTGGCCAAAAAGATGAAAACTATGGACGTATCATGTACGTGAGTGTGCATGTATGATCCTGTGCTATGAAGATGCATAGTAGACCATGCACCCTCAATTGCAAATTAGTGCTTGTGAATATCATTTTGACTTGGAATTATTTTTAAAAATCCTATTAAATTAAGTTGATATTAATGGGTACAAAAGTTGTTGTTTGGGAGGCATGAAAGAGCCTAGAAAATTATGAAGCATAGTGAAGGTGCACCATAAGACTTACCATGTGACCTCATTGTATTTTGACTATTCTAGTATGATTTTTCAATCTAACAAAATTTGATAAATTCTACAAAAATCAAGCAAGTATCCTAGAATGGATTATTTTATAGAAAAATACATGGGGATAGAAAATTAACTATCTTCCAAATTGTGAGTCTTTGGAAAATAGTTAAAAATTATGAATAATTGATTTTTATAAAATCATGATGATTAGTGGAAGATCTTGGAAATACAAGTTATGGAAATCATAGTGACATATATATAAATTGTTGATATATGCATGTGATATTTGTACAGTTTATAACAGGCTGTTATTATTATGAATAAAATGATGAAGCATGTTAATTGTTATGTATAAATTACATACATGTGATAATTGCCATAATTATTGCACATAAAATTGGCATATGACATGTGGTGATAATGTTATGAAAAAGTGACTGGGCTTATCAGTAAATTCCATACATCTCATAGTAACAATGTGTTTTAAGAAAATAAAACCGTGCACTTGTCATGTGAATATGCGTATATGGGCGCGCATGTTACACGTGCAGGCAAAGCAGACAATATTGTTGCTTGAAGAAGTACGGGGTGTTACAGTGGCACAGTTACATGTGGTGGCTCAAGTTGAGTGAGCAGAATGATTTATTTGTATATCACTGATATAACTGTTGATATGAGATATATGTTGAGTTGATATACTATGGAATGTATGTACGAATTGACATACATGAATTGTTGATATGAGATGTATGCCATATGTATTGCATGTAAAAATTGCATATGGCATGAGACACAGTTACATGTGAAATATATTGCATAGAAAATCATATGCATTTATGATTATTTTTGTAACTGTGGAAACGAGTAGTTGAGATACCACCGATGGACAAAAGATCCTGGAAACAGTTAGTGCACTAATATATCACCCTTGCTAAAAACAGTACGTAAATCCTCTTGTCAATGAGTGACAATCGCGGTAGGTCTTAAAAAGGCGGGGACTGGGTGATATATATCCTAAAAAGGCGGGGACTGGGTGATATATATCCTAAAAAGGCGGGGATGCTGTTGTGGTAAGATGGTTAAAATGAGGTAGCCTTCTATTATGGTGAAATGGTGAATCATAAAATAAGGTTACCATCAGTGTGAATGGTTGATGTTTTTCAGGAAAAGCAGAACAGAGAAAATGACAGGTATAACTGCATGAGCATTGCATCTGTCATATGCATAAAGCATGCATGTAGTGTAAAATTATTTATTGTGAAAAAGTGATGGATATATTCTGTAATATATATAAATGAATTACAGATATGATGATTTATTTAAGTGATATTTGGCTGATGATAAATTTGTTGACAGATATGAGAATGAGGAAGGATGTGAATATTTCTGAATGTGTTGAGAAAAGAAGATATTGTATTCTTGTAATATGATTCTTAATAATAAAAATGACTCACCGTGGACGTAGGTAATTTTGCCGAACCACGTAAATCCGGGTGTTTGTTTATTTTTCTGCTATGTGTTTTCTTTAAGATGATGACACATGATCAGCATGAGACTCTATCCAACTCAGTAAACTAAATGGATGTTTCTGGAATTCGAGTACATTACGGGACTGTACTCATGATACAAACTAGTACTCAGCGCTATTTTTAATTTTTGAGATGTAGAAAAATTTATTTAAAGACTTCCGCAAGCGTATTTTGAAAAACTGTTTTAAACTGTGTTAATTTTAAAAAGAAATTACTCAAAAGATAAGCGCTTGGTGTTTTATGTCACTGTGGCATTTCCGTATAGGGGTTACCCTGTGTGGGGTGTTACAATCCCTACCCAACTAATTATGTGAGAGGTGACAGGCAGCTTAACTTCAACAAAAGCCAGTGCATGTCAAAACACTAACTTTCAAAAAATAATGAAAAAAAAAAGAAGAAAAGAAAACACATCAAAGAGCCAAGCTAATAAGCATTGGATTGCATTATAGTTCCAGACTGCTCTCTCACAGGCATTTTCTCAAACATCAAAAGCACATAATACAAAATAAGATGAAACCAGACACAACTATCAAATTTCACATAAATATATGTAATGCAAAAGGGGGAGAAAAAGAAGAGAAGAAACTAGAAATAATTATATCGAACCACCATCATCACGTACCTCTGCAAGAGAGCTTGAGAAGAGATGGAGATCTCCGTGACAAACGCCGAAATCAGTGACAAATCTGATAAATCAGTGACAGTCGCCGAAAGTCGCCGGAAATAGTTGACAGTCGTCGGAAATGGAGATCTTCGTATATACTTGAGACGCAAATCGAGGGCAAGAGCCTCTGCTTGGGAGGAGCTGTGAGAGGGAATCGAAAGAGCCCGTGTTTTTTGGAAAACAGAAAATGGTTTTTGAAGAACTATTTTTGTTTTTGTTTTTGAATTTAAGCTTAAAACCTGTTTTCGTTTTCATTTTTTAAGTTTTTGTTTGCAGAGAACAATCCAGCCAAACAAATTTTCCAACTTATTTTCTGTTTATTAGAACTCTGAAAACAGAAAACTGTTTTCAGAATCCACGGCCAAACAAGGCCAAAGTCCACCGAATAGAGACGCGTTATGCTAGGAAAAACACTTTTATTTAGCTTTTATTTTTATTTTTTTGAAATAAATATGATCCTTATTTTCATGGGATCTTACCGTGTGAGTAGTTATATTTTTGGAATATGGATTTTTTTTTTTGGAATGCATGTCTTGTTTTATTAAAGGTAATTTGTCTAATTTTGTCCGCAAATTCGGACTAGGGACCTAACAGGTTTGTACTTTTTTTATTGGACCTAATAGTCTAATGCTCTAATATGAAGGACTTATGACTAAAAAAACCCTTCCAAATAACCCACCCGATGCGTTATTTGGATTCATTCAAATTTATTATTTTTTTGTATAATTTATTAAAAATGGTAAAAAAGTAACTCTTCTATTTTTGTTTAAAAATTAGACAAATATTTGAGGGAAGGTGTCAATTTGATACAAATTAAAAGTTTAGGAGATTAATATATCACAATTGAAAGTCAAGGGACAATGTATAAAACATTAATAGTATAAAAGATCAATCGGTAATTTTCTACTTTTTGTTTTTTAAATTTCATGAGAGTTCGATTGAAATCTTGAACACGGCTTAAAAATAAAAAGGGCAATTTACATTAATAAACTTAAGTTTTCGCAATATTACATGAACGAATCCCATCCAAAAATATTTAAATCAATATTTTTTTAACTAAAATGCCCTTAGGTAAAATGAATAACTACACTAATACCAATCTAACGGTCAACGAGTCCTTTTTTTTTTTTTTCAAAATTTGTAAATAATCCCCGATAATATACAAAATCCCCAAAATAAGTTATAATCCCCAATTCCCAAAAATAAATTAAATCTCCATTGTAACACACGATCCCCAATTCCCAAGTTAAAATTAAATCCCCAATTTTATGAAGAATCTCCAATCACCAACTAAAATACATCTCAGTAATTGCCCATCACATGCATTATCTTTTTAAAATATCACATCATGTCTTCTTTTTTTTTAATTATCTTTTTTATTATTTTTATAATAAAAAATTTGGAAGGAGACATTGAATGACATGTAATAAATGTTGATGTGACATTATGAAAATTAAAAATTTTTAGTAATGTTGGGGATTCTAACCAAAATTGGGATTGTGAGTTATCTACGGAGTAATATTTTTGGAAAATATATGTATGGTTGGAGATTATGTATGATATTTCAAATTTTTGTCCGTAATAGAGATATTATAGTCCAAAAAAATAGTGATAAATTCATTACTGTAAATATTTTTAGATAAGGTTTGTTCATGTAATATGGCAAAAAATTGGGTTTATCGGCGTAATTTACCCAAAATAAAAAAAATAAAAAAAATAAAAAAAATCAATTATCACGACGTTTGGACCTCCCATGGAAATTAATAAATTATACGGATTTAAATCTAAAATTTAAAGTGCAGTATTTATTTCTCCGTATTATTTAGTTATCCAGAAGTTGTACAGTTTTAATACCTGCACGTGTCGTCGGTATCCTTACAAGTTACAACGACTGCGTGGGCGGTTCATCATCTCCCGTTTGGATTGTCCTCCACGTGGAGGTTCCGTTGCTCTCGCAGAGCTTCGAAAGATTCGAAATTACTATATCGTACGTGTCATGCTCTGGATTTTTCACGATGTTCCCATGCCTCAACACCTTTTGCGTGTTCATACCAAATTGGCAAATTACCAACACATGAATTTGGTTTACCCTTTCCTCTGTAAATTTTAGGGTTCCGTTTTTTGTCTGCAAATCAATCTTCTCTCCGCGTGTGAAGTCTAAGCAAAGCGTGGCAATGGCGTATAAGTTTTAACACACTTACGTTCTTTTCTTCGCGATTCTATTCGCTTCAAATCGACGCTTTCTTAGCTTGTTTCTATATATAATTTATATATATACACACTGCGTTCCACTTCAAGTTTCTGAAGAATTCTCTGAGATCCGTGGAGGTACTGTATTCTCGATCGTCTTCTTTGCTTTTCTCGTGCTATTTGATTTGATTCTTCGTTGTTTATTGAGAATCATTTGCATCTTTTGATGATCAATATATTGGTTCAATAATGCATCCATTTTATTGATTCTCTTGATTTTACCCGCTTTATTGATTCTTGGTTTGTCTGCAGCACTTTGTTTAGTCTGTTCCTTGAAATTTTCTCAAATTACGGTTTTTTTTTCTTTTGAATAATTTTCGGTGGATTGTTTTCTTGATTCTTGGTTTGTCTCTGTAGGTTGGTTAAGTTTGTTTGTTTTTGTTTTGTTTTGTTTTGTTTTTTTGGAAAGTTTCAATTTAAACGCAACTGGAAATATTACATTGTGACTGAAATTGGGTTGATATTATGTAGGAAGAATTTGTTAAGTTCCCTAAACAAAATTGAGTTTGAGTTTGAGAAGGAATAGATTTCTTTTCCCCTGCTGCCCATAGTTTAAAGTAGTACTACTGGGTATAACTTTGTTTTGGCATATGTTTTAACATCATTTTACATAGTTTCCATTAGAATTCTGTGTGAAATTACTAAATATTGAATGCTGACTGACTTGTGAATTTTGCAGCACCTGAATGCGTGATACATGAAACCACACTTCTTTCGACAATAGCTGTTTTCCAATCATTCTATGCCTTCCTGCACATGGAAATAATTTTGATGTGGTTCCGTATTTTCTTTGGGTAGTGAGATGCCTAAATCTTGCTGATATAGTGGGACAGAGATGAACATATCTGCTCTCTTAACTTCTGCCGGAATCAATATAGGCATTTGTGCGCTGCTTTTGTTTCTATATTCTATATTGAGAAAACAACCCAGCATTTTTGGTGTGTACTTTGGACGGAAGCTTGCTCAAGCACGCTCAAGAAACCACGATTCTTTCTGCTTTGACAGATTAGTTCCTTCACCTAGTTGGATAGTAAAGGCATGGGAAACAACTGAAGAAGAAATATTGGCTGTCGGTGGCTTGGATGCTGTGGTTTTTATCAGGATACTTGTTTTCAGGTGATCAATCCTTGCCGCTAACTTGTTGACATTGAAAGATATTATCTATAGTCCCTTGAAATTTTGCTTAATTGATATCTGTGCTGAATCGACAACTAGCATTTGTGAACAGATGGCTTGGAATTGATAATTTGTTAATGTAGGGTTGAAGTTGATAATGTGTTCTAATTGAAAAAGTTTAGGAAATTGTGGAACATTTTTTTTTTTGAAATGTTAGGACTATATTCTTGTGTTACTCATTCACAAACTATTTTCTTAGTGACTAGTGCTATTGTCTTACCATTATGTAATTTGTCATACTAAATGATGACCAAAACAAATAAGGGTGAAATTTTCTTGGGTCAGTATTACTACTTTTCTGAGTCTTTCGCTATGAAGACTGTTAACATTTAAGGGAATTTTGTTAGAATTGGATGAGGATCTTTGAGCTGATTGGGTCCCTTTTTTTTCCAACCTTTGATAATATCTATATGCTTCTGGACTCATTTTCCATGGATATTTAAAGTTCATTTTATCTCTTTCTAAGATGAAAGTTTCAAAGGCAGATGATGAAATGGATATATAAGTGGCGGGGTGTTTTTTTTTTTCCTTTCCCCAAGAGAACCTGTTACTGTCTAGGTAATTGGGATAAATGGGATTAGAAGTGCTTTAGAGACTTATTAGGAGTTTTATTTGATGTTTTAGAGTTATTTTATTGAGTTGTTAACGTGTAGATTTGTGGACATTCTAATATAACTACAAAGGACACAGCCTGATTCAAGTTTGGGGGCAGAACCACGGAAGTAACAGAAGTATACTTGAGAGGCTTCATTGTTTTTGTCATCAATTATTGTTGTTGATGTTATGGAGACTGATTTTGATCCTATAATACTTGAGAGAAGTTTTCGAGCTTTATGCCTGTGTAGTATTCTTACTTTCCTGCAAATGGATTTTTCATTCAGGCATAGTGCATATGATGTTAGAACATTTCACCTAAGAAAACTCTGTTTGTATCTTTTCAAACTGCTTAGTTATATTTTGATTCAATATTTGTATGTGCTTAATTATGTTTTGGTTTAATTTGTACATGTTCACCTTCATCCTCATTGCCATATTTGTACTATCATTTTCCACTTTTGGTTTTGCAATTTTACTCATGGCAGGTGCTAATTATTTCTCTACAGTATTCGAATATTCTCCATTGCTGCTGTCATTTGTGTTTTTCTAGTGCTACCTCTTAATTATTATGGGCAAGAGATGGAACACAAGAAAATCCCTTCAGAGTCACTGGATGTATTTACCATTGAGAATGTCAAAGAAGGATCAAAATGGTATGAACTATATTTTTCTCTGATTGACCTGACCCATCATTAAGGTGAAGGCCTAGTTCTTTTCTGCTTTTTAAATAATAATTTTAACATGTGTCTAAAAGCTTACAGATGTAGGCATGTAACCCATTGGAGTAAGGAAATCTTGGGCCTGTTGGGTCCTGGTCTATGTTTATGGGATTATGGGTTATGCCAGGAGTGCAGGAAGCCTACTTGAGCATTTCCCTAGTTCTTGCCTTTGCAACCACGGAACAAATCCAAAGGGGATTGTCCCTATTCCTCTTTTTAGATAGTGTGTAGAGGAAGGATAAATCATGTTTACTGTGTCAATTATAAGGCAAAAAGTTGCTCTTTTTTTTTGGCCGTTTCTCAGGGGATGGTGACAAAGTTGACATTTATTTTTTTTTTTAATTTTAAAAAAAAAAAAAAAAAAAACAAACAAACAAACAAATCGTGTGCCTGCCCAAGGAAGTGATCAACTTATTATTGCTATAATACATCCGAGAACTTGTTTCTCATCTGTTTTTATTTATTTATTTATGTTTAACTTCATTTTTGTCAGGCTTTGGGCCCATTGTGTTGCATTATACGTCATATCCTGCTCAGCTTGCGTTCTTCTTTACTTTGTAAGGATTTACAAACATTATGCATAATCTACTATTTCATTTTTTCCACATTCATTAAGGTTCTTCTAGCAACTTCTTTTAAATGTATTTTCTTATGACTGTATAACCATTGCCATTTTTTTAGGAGTACAAAAGCATCACTAAGATGAGACTAGCACATATTACTGGATCACCTCCAAACCCAAGTCATTTTGCAGTTCTTGTTCGTTCCATCCCTTGGTCTGCAGAAGAATCATACAGTGAGTCAGTGAGAAAATTCTTCACAAATTATCATGCGTCAAGTTATTTATCGCACCAAATGGTTTATCGGAATGGTACAGTTCAGAAATTGCTGGTGTGCATCTGTCTCAATCTCTCAATTGATTTTCTGCTGGTTACATATATTTATGAGCAATAATTAATCTTAATTCAGTCGCTTTATCCAAATTATGTTATTTCACGATTGTATTTAATCCTTCGGCTTAGCTTGTTGTAGTTATGTATTTTTATACCTTTTTTTGGTGGGTCTTGGCTTGTTAATGTCATTATTTTGTGTATTAAGTATTAACTAACATTAGTTCCTATTATGGATACAACTCAACTCAACTCAACAAAGTCTTGATCCCAATTACATAATTTCTTTTTTCTCCATTCAGCTCTATCAAGGGTCATATCCTCTGTTAAATCCTTAGTACTTATATCTTTTTTCATTTCCTTTAACCACGTTGTTTTGGTCATTCCTTTTGTCCTTTTAGGACATTCGACTTGAATCAAGTTATCATTTTGTATTAGTGCCTTCCTAGGTCTTTGTTGCGTATGATCAAAACCATCTTAAACAATTTTATCTTATATTGTCCTTAATTGGAATCACTCACACTTTCTTATGAAAGCATTCATTTCTTATTTTATATTTCCTCATATTACCACTCATCCATCTTAACATCCCCATTTTGGCTAGTCTAATTTTATGAACATGTTTCTTAATTGCCCAACATGTGGTACAATAAAGCATACTTGGTCTTACAGCCATCTTGTAGAATTTTCCCTTAAATTTGATAGTACTCTATAGCCACACAGTACTCAAGAAGTACTTTTCCACTTGATAGGTATTCTACCGCCTGTGCCTATTATGGATGGTTTATAAAATAGTATGTGATTTAAGTGGTTTTATGAATTAATTACTGGTTTTCTTTGAAATGGGAATGGCTGCTTGTCTTTTATCTTTTAACATATAAATTCTTTTTGCACCACATTAAACACTTGAAATGCTTTTTGAATGGAATTTATTCCCAATATCTCCATATGTCCAGGAGCAAATGAAAGTCGAATTATCATTGGTTGGATGATATTGCTATCACAGTGTGAGGTATTTAATACAGATTAGATTTCCTGACTGCCCACTGTTAGACCTGTGGTGCACACATCTGGCCTATTTCTCATTGGCTTAATGCTCTATTCTCTTGGCTAGTGATAGCAACTTGATGACTGTTCTTTGGAACCCTGATGTAATCTTGCATTGGGGGTATTATCAGGGACCTTGTGGGCCTCTTAATACATATATTATGGACCAATTGGGTGGAGTAAAATAAACAAAGTGGATATTTGCAAAATGGCACCCTCTTTTCAGATTAAAGAAAGCAGAAAAACTGAAGCTGAGATATTTAATTATTGAGGGGTATTCTATTAATGTCATAAAGTGGCAAGAGAAGAGTTGGAGGGTGTCGGAAATATAGTTTTGTCGGAAATACAGTTTTCTGTGAAGTATATCCTTTAAAGTTCTTCCCTTTAATAGCACAAAGCCTTTCTATGGTCCAATAACTTCAATTTGCAAGAGATATCTCCCTGATTTTGGGAAATTGTTCCTTTATTCATTCCTATGTAATGTATCAAACATCTAAATAATGTTCATGTAAACCTAAGTAAATTGTTGCTTTGGACTTTGAATTGTATTTATACTATTTATGAAATGATAACCGACTGGTAGATATGCCTTCTTTATCCTTTGTGCCCCTTTGGGGAGGGGGACCGGTTTACAGTTCCACCATCAGTTGAAAACCTGTATTTTAACTGGCTATTTATTTGGATTTTTTTTAATCATTAAGTTGGGACTATATGTAAAGATAACAATGACTGTGTTGTGCTTCCTTGAAGTAGATTGTCTGATTCCAATGGAGATATGTGATATGATATGTGGTTCTTTATCACCTTTTATTGACTCATTAATTTAGTTTGAACTATCCCTTTTTCTTTTCCAGTTTACCTTTTGAATAGTCATGCCATCTTGTCTTCAGCTTGCATATTCAACCTTATGCTTTTTCTAGTAATATGATACATTTATTCATGATGTTTGACATTTCTCTTTTTGAAGAGTGATGCAGAGAAGATGTGCAAGATTCTTAAGTCTGCCGCTATTGATCAGACCTGTAAAATTGATCAGACCTGTAAATCAAGTTTAATACGGTGTGGTCTTTGCGGAACAACTGCAAATTCTTTTGAGATCCTTCCTAGTGAAGCAGAGAGTGTTAAGGAGAAAGCTCACTTTGGAGATTTGGATTTAAGTGCAAGCGAACAGGTCACAAATTTTAATGTGAATTGGGTGAATTAATTCTCATTTTGGGGTTGTTTCATTTATGCATCTATGGCGTGTAATTAATGTTTGCCTACTTTTATGCATTCCATATGATTTTGTGTCTCTTATAAGTGGTTTTGTTGCCAACTGCTAAGTTCTTGGTTAATTTTGTCCTGCATCCTCAGTGTGCCTGTGAATATTTTGTATTTTTGTAAGTATACTTAGTTTTGCAATCAATTCTTCCCCTAGCCTGTTCTGTTATACCTTTGATGACCAAGATTACAGATGTTATACATTAGATCTGTACCACCCCACCTACCACCCCACCTGGTTTGGGGATTTCGGACGAAACATTCCTTTTTTTCTTTTGCATAAACAAGAAGAAATATCTCTTTATTTGTTCTTTTTTACTTTCAAATCAGAAAACCAATCCCTTAAGGTAACAGGCATTCATTACCATTACGAGTGAAAATATGGCAGTATGATGGGCATTTAGCTAGGTTCCTTATATGCCCAGTTACTTCTACCTGCTCATAGCACCTGTATTGTCATTTTATGATAACCAGATGTTGCACTGATGTGCATGGGTAGCGCTGCCCTATTTTCCCTTGTACTTCTTGTCAGGCTTTTAAGATTTGTAATTATATTTTCACTTATCAATTTCCAATGGTTTGATGGGTAGCACTTTCATTTATTTTTATCAAAATACGTTCATGGTGCATATTAATAATGATATTACTTAAAATGATTAATCACTCACGCCTCCATGTATTTGTAATGTAGGTAACTATTTGAGAACATAGTCAAAGCTTAAAAGTAGAACATATATATATATATATATATATATATATATATACACATACATATATACACATACATATATACACATACATACAGAAATGATGAAGTAAGGACCGGTCCTTAACCTTAATTTAAGGTCCACTTATCATTAGGATATGTATTTTGAAAAATTGACCGTTGGTTTAAATAATCTTCTTATATATGTCATGTCTGCCAAAAATCACTATGATCCAACGGTCGGTTTTCAAAATGCAGACTGTTAAACAATTGTTATAGCATCTAATAGTAAATACTGTTAGAATGTTTTATGAATTATATTTTGAAAACCAATGGTCAGATGACTGTAATTTTTGGCAAACATTATATACATGAGAAAATTAACTAATCCAATGGTCGATTTTTTAAAATACCTATCCTATGTGAGAAAGGGTGAGTGGACCTTAACTTAATTTAAGGACCGGTCCTTAAATGATAATTTCTGTATATATATATATATATAGGGTCAGGTTCCCCTTACATCTTGTTTTACATCTATAATTACACCTTGTTTTCAAAACACCTATGAAGGTCGAATATTTTGAGAAACTGATCGTTGGATAAGATATATTTCTTATGTATGTCATTTATGCCAAAAATCATAATGATCCAGCGGCCAGATTTTAAGAAATCTCACTATTAAAAATTGTGATGTTTCAAATTTTAATAATTTTTCAGGGTAACATTTTTCAGAAACCAAACGTTTGATCACCGTGATTTTTGGCATAAATGACATACACGAGAAATGAATCTTATTCAATGTTTGGTTTCTCAAAACATTCCACCCACGTTGGTTTTTTGAAAACGAATTGTATATATAGATATAGAACAAGATGTAAGGGGAACTTGCCCTATATATATATATAGTCCTTTTCTTATGAGGACTTCTTCACATAAACTTATGTGAGGACTTCACTTTTTAGCCAATGTAGGATGGATATTTTGAAAAACCGGCCGTTGGATTGAATATTCTTCATATGTATGTGACATTCATGCCAAAAATCACATTGATTTGACACTAGATTTCTAAAATATAGAATGTAAAAAACTATGACCGTTAGATACTATCATAGTTTTTCACAGTCTTTATTTTAGAAACTGATCATTAGATCACTATGATTTTTGGTATGCATGACATGCATTGGAAGAATATCTAATCCAACGGTCAGGTTTCCAAAATTCCCATATTACATTGACTAAAAAGCCAAGTCCTCACATAAAGAAGTCTACATAAAAAAATTACTCTCTCTGTCTCTCTCTCTCTATATATATATAGTCCCGATCTAGTTAGCATATGCTTATATAAGTTATGTCAGGATGGAAGGCCAATAAATAATTGAAGGATGCATATTTTGAAAAACTAACCATTGGATTATATAATGTACTTATGGATGTTAGGCATGTCAAAAATCACGGTGATCCAATGTTAGAATTTCAAAATATCTATGAAAAACTGTGACCGTTGAAAACTGCCACAGTTTTTCTCAGTGACAGTGACATTTTTGAGAGACCAACCGTTAGATCAGTGTGATTTTTGGCGTGCCTGACATGTATAAGTATAGTATCTAATTCAACGGTCTGTTTTTCAAGATATTCATCACACAATCATCTATTGGCTTCATGCTAACATAACCATATACTGACTTGATCATTTCTCTCTCTCTCTCTCTCTCTCTATATATATATATATATATATATATATATATATATATATAGAATTATGATTAGGTAAGGACGTCCTTACCTATCTTAGTGTTAGCCCACCTTTTTTGGGAGTCATATAATAGATATTTTGAAAACCCGACTGTTGGATTTGACAATCTTCTTATGAATGTCATGTCTACCAAAAATCACATTGATTTGATAATCAGTTTTCAAAATATAGTTAGTGAAACACTCTAACAGTATATACCGTTGGATGCTGTCATAGTTGTTTAAATGTCTTTATTTTAGAAACTGACCTTTAGATCACTATGATTTTTGGTAGACTTGACACATTTGAAGATTATCTAATCCAACGGTCAGTCTTTCAAAATACCTATTCCAGTAAAAGTGGGCCGACAATAAGAAGCGTAAGGATGTCCTTACATAATTGGGAATATGTATATATATATATATATATATTTTGAAAAACTGACTGTTTGATTAGATAATCTTCTTATGAATATCATGTCTACCAAAAATCACAGTGATCCAACCATTGGTTTTCAAAATACAGTTCATGAAACACTCCATCAGTATGTTGTAACAATGGTTTAGCAGTCTGTATTTTGAAAACCGACCGTTGGATCACTGTGATTTTTGGCAGAGATGACATACATAAGAAGATTATCTAATCCAACAGTCAGTTTTTCAAAATACATATCCTAATGGTGAGTGGACCTTAAATTAAGTTTAAGGACTGTTCCTTACTTGATCATTTCTGAATAATGTATTGTAGTAATTTTAAATGCTAACACTCCATTTGATATGGGAGGAGAAAGGAGAAGAGGAGATTTAAAAGATCTCTGTTTCTCTTTGGTTAATTTAAAGAGGAGAGAAAGGAAGAGGAATTTAGTGTTCAAAGGAGAAAATAAATCCCTCTTGCACAACCAGAATTTTCTCATCAGAAGTGAGATATTTGGGAGATAAAAAAGGGACTTCGGGTACAATATTTCTGCACAAAGCACAAATGCTTTTTATAAATTACTGACCTGATCTTATGGAGTCATAGATCCCTTGTCATGTTTTGAATTCTTAAACCATGTTACTTATCTACGTTAAAATACTCAACATTGAAAATTAAGTGAAAATACAAAAACTTGGTACGAAAAAATTACAGTGTTTATTTATTATTTATTATTTTTTTTTGTTGGTTAAATAACAGCTTTAATTTACATTGTTGCAGTAACTTTACTCTAATTTACGTGAAGATTTTATTTGATACCCATTTAAATACTGTTTGCAAATTGACCGTCAGAGTTTTTATGAGTCATTAAATAGGTTATAAGGAAAGACTTGACTTTTTTCTCAATGTTGTGGTTTAATTAAATTTGGGCAATAGGTGGGAGAATGTAAGAAGTGTTTCAGTATTCTGTCTAGGGGCAGCTTCCAAATCCCTTTAATATCATCTGCAACTTTTAGGGCTGGAAATCTCTCTAATTATGTACATATAATACTTTTGAATTCCCTTTTTACCTGGTTATAGCGACATCGAGGAATCAGTTCTTTAAAGTGCTAATGCCAGTATCTTCTCTTGTTCTATAGGTACAACAAATATAGTTAATTTCTGACCCAAACAAATTTTGGGAGAATTGATAAGTGCAAATTTGTGCAATACAAACATGCATCTCTGTGTTTTATGTTTCTTATTCTTCTTCTTCTTCTTTTTTTTTTTTTGGTTTTTGGTTTTTCTTCGTTGTCATCGAGTTGGTATAGATTTTTGAAACCTAATTATGAGTTTTTAATATTAAGTTTTACAAACTTTGGGGAAAATTACCATATTGTTTCCTAAAGTACTTTGGTATTTCATACAGGAGTGTGCTGCTGCTTTTGTATTCTTCAAGACTCGCTATGCTGCTGTTGTTGCTTCCCAGGTTCTTCAATCGTCAAATCCCATGTTATGGGTTACAGACTTGGCTCCAGAACCGCATGATGTTTATTGGTCAAACCTTTGTATACCATATAGACAACTTTGGATCCGTAGGATATTAACTCTTCTGGCTGCTATTGTCTTCATGTTTTTGTTTCTTGTTCCTGTCACATTCGTACAAGGTCTGACTCAACTGGATCAGCTACAGCAAACATTTCCATTTCTGAAAGGAATCTTGAAGAAGTGAGTATTGCACTGCAATGATAATTTCATCTGTGCATTTATTCATTTTGCAGTTCTGTTGCTACTTGCTACATAATTTAGGCATGGCACATGGCTCATGTCTCTGTGTCTTGCATGTTTATAAGTGTCATTGTCAAACACATTGTGCTCAACATATTAGACTAGTGATATTTCAGTCTAATTTATTCACACTAAAGAGATATGTGCCAGAATGAGACATGAAAATATTGTTAAGTTATTATTTGAGTAGGAGTGTCCAGTAGTTCTGGTGCATTAGTATGACATGGGTATCAAAAATTTGTTTTTGAAAATATGCTGTTAAAGACTCGGGGAAGGGGGGGGGGGGGGGGGGG